>CM026565.1:118249-343249 GCA_015143295.1 Tetracentron sinense | reverse complement strand
CCCGGAACCCGGAAACCGGAACCCGGAACCGGAACCCCAACCCCGAACCCCGAACCCCGAACCCTGAACCCGGAACCCGGAACCCTGATCCCCAAACCCCGAACCCCGAACCCGAAGCCCTAAACCCTAAACCCTAATCCCTAAAACCCTAAACCCCTAAACCCTAAGCCCTAAGCCCTAAACCCTAAACCCTCACTACATTGTCGTTTCTCTTCTTCTTCGTTGTAAATTGTTTCATGAATGAAATATTTTTTGGCACATATGTCTCGCTCACTATATTGCACGTTTTGGACACTTTTACAAAGCATATGTATATGTCACAAAAAAAGAAGACAAGTAAATTCATATGCTCTTGTGAATGTATGATAATAAAAATTTAGTATAGACACAATGCAAAGCTATGGGAACCCATACACCCAGGAAACAACACTTATGAATACGTCAAAGAGACAAGACACCGTGCCTGACACTATGTAAATTATTTATCACAAATCCTTCAGGGACCCGTAGTGGGACATTATGGTAGTAGGCTCAGATAGCATTGCAGGCCACTTGATTGCCTAGAGACAACGAATCTGACGGATTCACAGATGCCCCACATTGAGTATCAAGGTGTTGATGATCAGTCATTTGATATCGTATTTACAATATTTTAACATTCGATTACTCATAGAGATGACCTCATACACCAAAGAATAATGCACCATGGATGAGCTCAATGTAAGCTTAAGTAACACACTTATTGTTGCGACCCAAAACCCACTTAGGAGTTAGACTGAATCTTGGACGACTTATCATGACTTACATGACATGCTTGACAAACCATCTTACAAAACACACGGAGCATATACAATAGAGGATAAAATAACGGAAGCATACATTCACATGGCACAACGGAAGTCTATCTAAAACCTCTATGTATATACATGATCCAAGTTTGTACAAAAGGGAAAGCAAAAGAAAGAAGGTGCGGACATGCCCACCAAAATACATGGGTATAATCTCTCGAGCTCACCCACACTCACCTAGAATCTACCACCTAGTAATAGCCCTCCACATGAGGCTCCTCATCAGGGGTCTCCTCGACGTACTCCTCTTCCTCCCATGGACCAGGGGCAAATATGTCAAAAGGAGCGGGCACTCCACTAACACCTGCCGACATCAAAAGTACGGCTGAGCATAGAATACTTAGTGGGTACCAAATACTAACCAACAATCATAGCAATATAATAATGGAAATAAAGCAAGAAGCAGTTCATATAATTGACAGGAAAGTAAATAGTTTATATTTCATACTTGCATCGCATCAAAGTCGGAAAAACTCTTGAAATCATAATGTGCTTGACTTGACTTAAATACTCTTTTCATGCTTGAAAAACTTGTCTTATCATGTTCTGTCTTGCTTGTCTTGTCGGATCATGCTTGTCTTGTCATGCGTGTCATGTCGTGTCATGCATGTCATGACATGAAATTAAAATGCTCATGCTTGCTTGCTTGTTTGGAATTTAAACATGCTCATACACTTGCGAGGGAGGGTGGTGTAGAATTCCTCTTTTCAATGAGATGCACTTGCGAGGGAGGGTAGTGTAGAACCCCCTCTCTTTTAATGAGATGCACTTATGAGGGAGGGTGGTTTAGAACCCCCTCTTTTAATGGGATGCACTTGTGAGGGAGGGTGGCATAGAACCTCCACTTTTAATGAGATGCACTTGCGAGGGAGGGTGGTATAGAAAACCCTCTTTTAATGAGATGCACTCGTTCTTGTCAAAAGCGAGGCAAAACATATCGTAAGATATGTCCTACCTTTAATTACCAACCCTTACATTTGGCCTTGTCATGGTGTTCGTGAATCGAGAATAAAAACTCTTGTCTTGAAAAACACCGATAAACCATGTCAAGCATGCCGTGCTCGTGAAGTCGTGTACATGCTTTAGCTTGGAATTAAACGTGACATTTGAAAATCAATAATGCATGAAGTAATATTCATTTCAACACATAAATATTCATGCCGTTATAGAAAGCAAGTAATCACACTATCATAAACCCTAGAAATTTCTATATGCTTTAAATCATGTTTTTCTTGATTAATGATTCATCCAATCCATCCATCATCCATTGTGTGATCATTATTTGGTGAAATACCCTTCCCATTTCATTCATTACAACATCCACATTGCATCCATCTCCACACATACAATCCATCTCATATTGTATTCATAAGTTAGGGAAACCAAGAATAATGAAAGGGGAAAAGGAAAAACATGACTAGGAGGGTAGCATAGGGTATCGACCTTGAAGAAGAAGAAAACCCTTGATTGAAGCTCCCCAAATCGATAGAGGTGATCCCTCTTGAAGATAAGCTTCCAAGCTTGAAATAAGGGAGATCCTTGCTTGAAACGTAAATCCAAGCTTTAGTTGAACTTCACCCTTCAATCCCAAGCTCCCTTGAGCAAAACCCTAACCTTCTCTTCTCTTCCTTCTTCAATCTCTCAAAATGCAAGTTTGAGGGTTTATGAAACCTTCAACCCATGAATTTGGGTTTATATAGAAATGGGGTGGTCAAAGACCCATTTACCAGTAATGATTTGGCTTAAAAGGACCAAACTGGGCAATGTCGTGGAAGAGCGGTCGACCGGTCATGAGGACCGGTCGATTGGTCCAAAGGACCCTCTCTGGAAAAATCCCCCATACAAAATTAGTGCGATAGCGGTCGACCGGTGGGTAGAACGGTCGACCAGTAGGCGAGCGGTCGATCGGTCCTGCTAGCAGTCAATTGGTAGGCTACCGATCGATCGGTCCTGAGAGCGGTCAACCGGTTGGTCTGTGTTTTGCCCATTTTGCTGATTTCTCTCATTTTTCCTATTTCAGTATTTTGGCCATAACTTTTGACTAGTTTTTCGGATTTTGACGATTCAACTTGCGTTGGACTCGTCATTCAAAAATGAATATTTTTGGTATTTTAGAATTTTCAATTTCTTCTTTATTTATTAATTGGACTAAGTGGAAGACCAATTGGCTATGAGAGTGCTATTCATTAGGTACAAAAAGTTCAGGGTTCAACACTTATCACTGACCTTGGTATCTGCGGATCTTATCTCTATTACGCTACCCTTGCATTATTGAAGATCACTCTCACTTTTCAATCATTGATTACGCTAAAAAGGCACTGAACACCAGGATAGAATGAATAGATAATGAGAGCGACCTTACGCTAGCGAGATCGTGCCAATGAGTCTGAGATCGAGACAACGAGGACGAGCTTACGATAATGCGAATACACTTGCACTTGTCTTTTCTGCTACACTTTGCACATAGTACCTCAGAGGATGAGAGAATACCGGATTGTACATGTTTCAAAACATTGAGCAAAAAGGAAGTTGTTAGATACTTATAACATCAAAAGATAAAACCTGACAAATATCTTAGGAAAGGCTCTAAAATCCCCTCCAGCTAATCTGACAGCCCCAGCCAGGTGCAAAAAACAAAAAAAAAACAACATTTGCTAAGGGTTGAACAATGCTTGCAGCTCAAGGACTCTCTTGTGATTCATCATCAAGAAGCATATATTCGCTCAAGAAACCTTCCTGGGCTAACCTCTCCAAATAGGTCTTCAAATCACCGCATCAGTTAGTCGTATGGCCACGACTTCTGTGATATTGGAAATACTCTTGCCCTCTTGGCCCCTTGGTGATGTCACGACTTGCACGAGTAGGCCACTCAAAATTTGGATCATCCTCTATGGCTCTCATGATCGCCGTAGGGTGGGCCATGAACATCACTGGCGCAGCTCACCTAGAGGAGAGACATCACTGGCTCTGGGGTTTGCCCTTCCATTGGAGACGCGTTAGTTGGCTTAGCCATGGTGGTGGAGATGAGCAAAGAGAGGGTTCGAAAAATTTCGCACAGAAGAATCAACTTATCACTTTGTATAGTGTAAGCGATTCAAGAGAAAGGTTTCCGACAGACGGTACAAATTTGGAAGGGGAAAATTCTCGGACTTGCCACGTGTCAGTAGCTGATAGAAGGTAGAGCACAGAATACTCCACCTGTAGAAGAAAAGAAGGGGTCGGGTGTGCACCCTGAAATAAATTCTGATGATAAAGTCAGTACCCGAAAGAGATAATGAATAGTAAAACACTGTAGTACTGAAAACACTGAGAGACACTGAATTTCAAGGTAAATTCGCGAAGGTATGAATGCTAGAAAATATCTTCTCTCCCACTAATTCACTGATTTATAATTCTACGATCCTATGTACTAAGTCTCAAGGGGTTAGGATGCCAATAGATGATCATCGACGGCTATGGATGACCATGCCACTAATTTATACACATTCCCAAATATGTCAGACATATTTGGCGCCACACATGTCACACTCGGGAGCCTACAATCTCTAAGTCGGTTTCAGGTCGAAAACCCAGATGAAGTGACTAGCAATAAATGCTAGGACAGTGCTTTCCACCTAACGTCAGAGACAAATAATCGCATCTTGAGGATCGGGTCCTGATAGTCGGTCTTGCTGTTGACTAAAGCACAAGTTCGTTTTTCACAACGAGGAAGATATCGTTGTCTTGATTACTACGAGTCTGTTGTCTCGAAGACAACGTTTCCGTTGTGAGGAGTACAACGGGTCCGTTGTCATAGGCACAACGAATACGTACTCAAAACACATATGAACTCGTAAATACCGTTATAACCAAAAACATGCTTGTTGTCGCAACACACAAATTATTTACAAATTTTATCCTTTAGAGTAATACTGAACTAATTTAGATTTTAGTAGGAAAAAATTCACGTGTTATGTTTTCTAGCTGTAGTAAATGGTATTGTAGTTTGTGGCACGACCGTAAATTTACATAAAGCATACCCCTTCCCTCTCAAAGAGGGTAGGTCGATCATACTTACTAGTTAAAGGGCCTCGGATTGTCACTGGCGAAGTCAGAAACACCTTGTCTCGAGCAACCATAGAATAGGGGACAAGTGGTGAAATCGAAATCATGGGCCCCATAATTTTGACCTCTCCACACACCATATAACATATGGTGATAAGGTGTTGAGATAAAGGGGGAGAGATATCAAGTGGGGAGAAAATGAAATGACTTCTTCCCTTTTTATCGCCACATGTCCCCTATTCTATGGTTACTCGAGAGGGATTTCTGGCTTTGCCAGAGACAATCCGAGGGCTAATTAAAGTAGTAGTTCAATCCATTTGACTAAAAGTAATAAGTTGGTATTACTACTATGTCATACGTGGGAAGACCACGACCATTTCACATTGAACAAATCGCCCTCATCTAGTTTACACCTCGCCTCTTGCGTAAGTGATAGGAGTGTGGCTTTCCATGGAGGAGGTCTAGCGATCTAATTGAAAGTATGCCTCTTTTTAATTTTAGATAAACAGTTCTTGGCGGGGGGGGGGGGGGGGGGGCATATATCGAATCCCAAGATCTTACTAAGATTCTAATTGATTTTATTCAATGAGAGTTAAAATCACAATACCTTTGCGGCTTTGAAATTGTTAAGTCAAATCCTCGATAATAGCGATACCGGCAAAACTTCACAAGTGCCAAGTCTCCTTCGCAATCCACACGGACCTTCTTTTTCTTTAAAGCTTTCTCTAATGGAAGCTAATGGCCCTTCCAAAAATCTAGCTCTAGAAATCTTGAATAAAAGATCCAATCTTTATCCTTCATGATGGGTTCTTGATTTCTTCTTGATACTCAAAACAAGAACAAAAGAATGGAGAAGAAAAGGGGAAAAGGGGCTGACCGTACACCTCTAATTGGAGAGGGGAGGGCGTGAGATTGAGGGGAGAGGATTATTTCCAAATCTGGAAATTCTGGAAAAAATTAATTGTGTCCAACTCCTTGGACGTCCACCTCTTTATAGGATATGCTTGGGTTGCTTGCAACCCAAGACTCCACTTTCTAATCTAATTAGAAGTCCTTAATTAGTTTCCTATTTGGTTTCTCCTTTAATTAATTAGGATTAATTAAAATAGAAACTAATCTTATCCATTAGTGTCCAACTAATCCCATCATTATCCTAATCTAATTAGGATTCCTTGATTAGCAAGAAATTAATAGAATCCCTAACAAATAGGGAATCTTTAATTAGTAACTAACTAACAAACCTTATCTAATAAAGTGTTTATTAATTAGAAACTAATTAAAAGACAAACAATAAAGCAATCTCCATGGAGTGGACGTCCCACCCTAGGTGGGCCCCACCCCACATGCCCATATGGGTTCCAAACTCAATTTCTTTGATCTTTAATCATATTCCCCAATGGGTCCTACCCATTTGGTTTTTCACATTTAATGTAATTCCACCTTTTAGAGCTTCACTATACCATATAGTGATTTCTTAGAGAAATAAATTAATTTAATTATTTAATTAAATTAAACACTTTAAGAAAGTCCTTGTGTGTGGGATCTAAAGGGATCTCTTATTTCCGGTTATGGGATCAAGTACTCAACTTTTTAGTTAAAGTATTGTTACTAGGAAACACCTTTCCTACGCTCCATTAGGATTATAGAATTTTATCTATATCCCTGGACTTCCACCAATCACAATTAATGTCCATTAACACAATGTGATTAACCTCCAGAAAATAGAGAATTACTTGCAGGTATTTCTATCTCAAGATTTGTTTACAGATCAGTCCCTCCACTTCCAATATTGTTATAAGCTTACGGGACAATATCTAATACTGTCTTTAATCCCTAGCTTATATTGAGAACTCATTCTCTTTGATACTTTTAGTCAAACTTGGACTTGCAAAACATTTTAAAAATTCTTTAAAAGAAATAATTATTATTATTACATTTCTTTTATACAGAAAATAAATTCCTCGATAAAACCATTTCATCGATAAATACCAGCGCTGGGTTTTTCAAGTCCGGTTTTGACAAGTATCAACTAAATATTATTTACTCTGTAAGAGTAGTGGAATCCTTATCGAGCGTACACACACTTCTTCCAGTACAGCGTACATAACCTAATGAGCCCATATTTAGTCCGGTGTGTTGGACATTGACGATTAGATACATCAAAGCTACATAGGCAAATACTAGAGAAGATGTCGACCTCTCAGGTTAAGGACAATCTGTCAAATGGACTAACCTAAATATAAAGATAGTATATTTCTAAGGATATCCACTGAGTGATCCAGTTGCAATATAAGTACTTCTTACTTATATCCACATCTTAGTCAAGAGACCATTCTCTCAGTGATTGAGATTCATCACTCCATCATATGGAACTAACAATGTGCAAGTTATTAGAAATACATTGTCCAAATGCATCTTGATTAACTTAGAACAATTTTAAGTCTACAAAGAACAGGAAAAACCATATCTCCTCTAGCAATTTGTTATCAACTAATTGGATGGTTTTCCTACAATGCTACCTAAGGGACAAAGTAGTCTCATCCAATGAGATACTTTCGATATATATTACCCAATGTAGAATGTCATGTGTGAATGTAAAATATGCATTTATTGATTTAAAAAATAGATAAATACAATTTCGGAATGGCTTTGTGGGCATACATGTCTAACACTAATCCCATTTGGGTATGAGTTGCAAGAGCTCCATTGCCCAAGCTAAATTCTGACGGTCTGACTCTACTAATGTGGGTAAATGATATCTCATTAAAAAAATAAGAGATAAGTACCGATTAGTCACCCTAAATAAAAAATATCATCTAAAAGACATGGTTTGAAAAGTTCTACCAAATAGGGTAAGTACTCCAATATTACCCTTATCCGTGTTTGGGTTTTATATGCGTAGCTAAGGGGTTAATATGTCAAAAACATACCCTATTAGGTAATAAAACTACAAAGTATGCCTTTTTTGATTAATATGTTAAAAGCATGCCCTTTTATGTAATAAAAATGTAAAGCATGACCTTTTAGGTGAATCGCCCCAAAAAAAAGGTTTACACATGGAAAATAACCCTTGTTTTGCCCTATTGAATGTAAATAACTCCAAAGGGCATTACTGGAATAATATTGCACTTTACTACTAATATTTTTTGGGTGCTGCTATGAGCACACCACTATTTACTGACTGGACACCATTAAAAAAAAATAATTTATATTTTTTTATAGTTTGTATTTCTATGCGCACCCATACCCCAAATCCCTAAACCCTTACTAAAAACTCTCATAATAAACAGTCTTCTCCTTTTATAGTAGTAATCTTCTCAATGTCTTCTCTTTTTATATGTCTTCTCGTCTCCTTCTATATGTTGTCTCCTTCTATATGCTTTGTGCTTATTTTTCATATTGATAATTCTACAGAAACAATTGTTTCACGGTGGTCACAAGGCTACCAAGGTACTCTTTCAATAAAATTGGACATGTGGCGACTTATATGGGTGAATCCTTAGGGTGAGTGAATTTAACCACAATTAATGGGTGTTGAAATTGACATGTGGTAGCTCATATAGCCCCTTTAACTATGGTTAATCTAAATCTACCTAAGGTTAGTATTTTAAAGGTTAATATACTTTTTTTTTTCTCCTAAAAACCAAGGTTATATGAAAGAAGTCTAGAGGTGAGTGAATCTTAACCACTATTAGTGAGAGTTAAAAAGGGATATGTGGGAGGGTGTAGAGGCGCGCGCGGGAAAAAACATTTCCCTTAAAATGGTGTATAAATAGAAAATTTATAGGTATTTTTTTACTTTGGTGTGCTCATAGAATTTTTTATATTTTAATAGTGTCTGGTTAGTAAGTAATATAAATAGTGTACAATCAGTAAATAAATAGTAGTGTGCTCCTAGCGTCACCCTATGTTTTTTTTTTTTTTTTCTTTTTATTGACAAACAAGGAATATCCAAACCTTTGTTGGAGATATTTTGGGAAGCCGCCATTGGATCACAATTCACCAAAAAAAAAAAGCTATTGGCAATGCGAGCGATTCCTGAAACATCACATATCCAAGTTTGGGACGAGGACAAGGGTACGGATGTGATGGTCACGCGCACTGAGAGCGAGTGGACTCTAGCATTAGTTTTGGTGACGAAGACATGCATGTTCTCGTCTGATAGCGATTCCACGAAGGAGTCCAAGCGTCATCTTTGACACCCCTTAACCGTGTTCAAATTCACTCACTCGCAGGATTCATCCAACCATCTTGGTTTTTAGAAAAAAAATATTAATTCAAATTTTTTTTTTAAAGACCTCTCTGATCTTGTCTGTTGTTTTATTTTATTTATTTTTAATTATCTGTTCAACTCCATTGTTCGTCACCTCCTTTTTCTCGCGTTCGAGGCATTTTCTTCATCTCTTTTCTCTCAAATGCGAATCCCTTTTAGGGATTCGACGCCGAGAAACTCAGGTGGGAAGTAAATTCTAGGGTTTATCGGTTGATTGAATGAACGACTGATGAATTTCATTCGAGATTTGAGAATTTTTTTTTTTTTTTTAAATTTTTTGGGGGAAAGTCTAGTGAGTTCACAGTAATGTTGTGGTTTTGGAAGTTTGTTTCGACTGTTTAAACAAAGATTTTGCAGACTCTTACCGGTTTTTTAAGATTTTGCAGACTCTTACCGGTTTTTTGAAAGATGTGGAGAGTGATTTGGTGATTGAGAGTTTTTTCGTCAGGGAAGATCATCGGGGAGCTTGAGTTTCTTTTGTTGTTTCTGGCGTTTTGGACTTCAAAAGTGCTTTTTTTTTTTTTTTTTTGCACCTTTTCTTTTCGGGCACAGGATTCCCTCGAGTTGGAACCCCTAGAGGTCACAAGGTGTCTCCTTTGACACCCCTTAACCATGGGTAAGGTTCACCCACCCACCCCTAGGGTTCACCTATCTATCCTTGGTTTTTTTTTTTATTAATTATTATTTTTTAAATTAAAAAAACTGTTTTTAGAGTTTTTTTAATATTAAAAAAAAAAAATTAATTAAAAAAAAAGAATTAATATTTTTTTAAAAACACCAAGGATGGATGGGTGAACCTTAGGGGTAGGTGAACCTTACCCATGGTTAAGGGGTGTCAAAGGAGACACGTGGCGACCTCTAGGGTTCCAACTCGAGAGATTCTCCCAAGTTGAACTCGAGAGGATCCTGAGCCTTCTTTTCGTGGGTTAATGGTTACTTCGAAGAGATTTCGGCTTTACCCATGCTAATTTGCGCCAGGGTGGCGTTGGTGTTGTTTGGAGACAGAAAGCATCATATAAAGGTGCGCCTCTGCTCTTCTACTTTTCTTTTACCTTTCATTTCGCTCAGTCTTTACAATTCGTCAGTTATATTGGACTTGCTTTTGTTTTTCTTCTTTCCTATCCTTATGCAAATTGGTGGATTAATAGCCAGATTTGTTGAATTCTTACTTGGGTTTTCTAATTCAAGTGCAATTGCTGCTGATGGAAGATTTTGATTCTTCCCTACGGACGAATTCCTGCAATATGTACATCAAAACAAAATTCCAAACCAAGAAAAAAAGTATAAAAGAAACTGACATATTCTTTATTTCCTTCTTCCTTCCCTTTTTCTCCCAAAATTTTATTTATCTGTTTATTCTTATTTTTTTAACTATGGTTCTGGAATCCCAAATCTCAAAATAAGATGGAAAAGAAAGAGAAAAATTATATCTACATATGCTGAACAGAAAGAACCCAAATCAGGTATGAATAACATATCTGAATTTAGTCTTTTGACTTGGAGCTGCAGTATAAGTTTGTGCTGCTTCCATTTAACGGAGAGAACTGGAGTTGGCAAGACAAGTGACACCAGAACTTAATAGACCCAATAACTCCCACCTTCCATCGGGTCCTCGCATTCCCTTTCAGCTCGAATGATATTTTATTCTGCTTCAGTGACGCGTCGACCTCCTCCATTGCGTATGGTTCTAACGGGATAGACAATGACGGGATTACATAAGAGAGATCAAAAGAGTTGTTTTTGGGTACATCAAATGGGTCGGCCCTCAATTGGGCTATTCGCAGCCCGTGGAAAATGAGAAGGAAGCTGATGTCCGAGAAGCTTGCGTGGGCCCTGGCGTTGTCGTTCTCTGCCTTGATAATGAGGGCAATCTGGGTATCCAGTAACCCAGTTTGGTCGAAGTGTAGATTGTCCAGATGAGCGTAGGTGACCCTCATGAAGGGTACCCTTGGCCGGATGATTATGTAGCCTACAAACACAACTAGACCTGTGATTATAACTGCGATGGCTATGATAGTGCAGATCATGGCACCACCCCATACTAAGATACTGGTGGTTTTGTCTTTACCAAGGATGGTGGCTTTGTCTTTACCAAGGATGGTGGTTTTTTCTTTACCAACAATTTCCATTTGGCTTGAATCCTGCACGAGAAAACATTCAGGGGAATGTTTTGGTTCTCCAGTTTTATGTTGCAGTGATGAATTTAGCTACCTTGGGTTCTAAACTCTAAATGGTGGGGAAGTTTTGGTATCTTCCTTGCCTGGAGTTAAAGCTATTGTATTCTTCTATATTAAGGTTTTTTTCTAGGTTCCTTGGTCACTTTATCCTTGGTAAAGAAAATACCAAACTTGCACTGCTAAATACCAGTTCTTCTCTTTCCCCTTTGTTTTAAGTACTAAAATTGGGTCATGGGATATGAAATCCTTCATCTTCTCTGGAGCTGTCTCCTCTTCTCGTCATGATGTGGCAGTTTTCTTCTTACCTGTCCTATTGGAGAAGTTAGACAGAGTGCTCCTTAGTGGGTTTGTATGCAATAAACATACTGATGTTCTGTCATCCAAGACAAAGCTAGCTACCTATAATCACGTAATCTATGGTTGAATTGATAACCGGGACTACCCTCTATGACTCCAATAATCAAATGAAAACCAAAATTATGACAAAATTCACATCAGCATGTGCAGTTTAGGGCCAAAAAGGAAAACAAGCAAGTGGATAGGATACACACACTAATGGTGTTAAGGGTTGCTCAAGGAGCTGATCAAAGTGCAACTGTCCAGTTCAATGGTTCAGCGCTTATTGGAGTTTTCATGGGGGAATTATGAATTACTATTAGACCTCCCCTATTGTGTTATTCCTACATAGATCCAGAGACTTTAATAGACATCTCTGCTTCAAAATGATATTAATTAATGGCTCCCTTTCTGTTCCACTGGTGAAGTGATCTTACATGACAAATAATGGTACGAAGGCTAAATATCTTTGTTTGCAACAAAACTCTTTAACTGTTGATGAGATGAAGTCAACAAGCTTGCAGACCCTTTTTAGTTATAAAAGTGATATCCTCTGTCAATGCCCTGACATGTTGATGCAAACCTATGCAAGTAAGCAATCCAAAACAGAGTGGTAGACAAAAGTTAAGAGAGCGCAGGTGAATACAGCTACAGACAAGAGTTAGATCTTCTAAAAGTCTATGTGATTCACCAATAGACGGTTTGGAAAACAAGCATCAAAAGAGAAGAGGCAAACTCAATTTTTCCTTAGATTATAAAATTCTATAAAAAAAAGTCCCCTGTTATTGTGCTTACAAAGCCTTTTATACTCTACTCCTAACAAAGCAATCTCAAAACTTACCAAACCAAAACTCCTAAAGAAATCTCAAACGTATTGCAAGACTTCTAAAAAGCAAAAACTCCTAAACTAGTAGACTCCTAAATAATAATAAATTTCTAAAACAAAAAACTCCCAAATATGTTAATTCCTAAAACAACCAAGTCTATTATTGGTTACTTCCTCTTTCGTTGATCCAGTGTAGTCATGTAAGAATTGGCTATTTGTTGTACTGCATCATTCTCCCCAAGTCGGAAATAATTCGACCTCAAATTCACTGCGTCCTCATCAAAATTGTCACCATGATATGGAATTAGATGCTTGACGTTGAACACATCAGAAGTTCGTATATTGCTAGGTAGCTTCAGTCTATATGCATTAGAATTGATCTTAGCAAGCACCTCCAATGGGCCAATTTTCCTTGCACCAAACTTATTATACTCTCCAGCAGGATACCTGACTTTGGTTAAAACAGCCCATACGAAATCACCCTCTTCAAACTCAACCACCCTCTTCTTTCGATCTGCAGCTACCTTATATTTAGCAATGGAGTCCAGTAGATTTTTTCGGGTAGTTTCATGTACATGTTGTAGCTATTCGATCATGTCCTCTGCCCTCCGATGAACCCGCTGCAGATCTGGTATAGGTGCTAAACTTAATGCTGTTCGGGGGATTAAACCCATAGACAATTTGAAAATGGCTAAATCTCGTACTCCTGTTCACCGATCTGTTGAAGGCAAACTCAACCTAGTAGTGCTGCTGGTCCCACTTCTTCACGTTATCTCCAATCAAACTACGTAGTAAGTTTCCCAATGATCGGTTAACAACCTCAGTTTGACCATCTGTGTGTGGGTGATATGCGCTACTATAATCCAATTTGGTGTTGGCAAGTTTCCACAAACTCCTCCAAAAGTGACTGAGGAACCGCGTATCTCGATCAGAAACAATAGAAATAGGTTGTAACGCCCCGAAATACCCCCTAGGAGTTTAGGGATATTTTAGGTGTCACACTGCGTACCTATTAAACCATCCTGTAATGCACAAGATAAAATACAATACTAACAACGATAATCAGAGCGCGGAAGCTATCATATATGCGGAAGCGTAAACAAATTTTTCTTTTTCTTTATAATGATCCAAAATATAGTATTCCAAGTTGACATAAATACAAAACACGTCTAAGTCTAAGGTGGACAGGCCCACCTATCAAAATATCAAAATACATAAGACCCTCTCATACTCTCCCCTCAACAGTAGTCGAGGTATGGCCACGCATCGAGGTCTCGGTCCGCCTGAGACTGTAATGGAATAGCCGGCTCTCTCTCCTCTATATACTCTTCCTCGACCCAAGGCTCCGGGTCGAGGGCTCCCTCAGTACCTGCCGACATGAAAGTACGGCTGAGCATGGAATACTCAGCGAGTACAAGCTACTAGCAGACCATAACAATAATAAAACACACAATAGTAATATCATACAAGCAGTAATAGAAACATCACAAAGAAACAGTATAGGGCATAACACAATACAAGCATCCTGACGTGCGTACATGAATGCGAAAACGCCGATAAAACTCATGCTTGAAAACCCCTGTCATGTCCCGGTATGCCTCGTAGAAATCATGTATGCGTGCATGCATGAATGCATGATCATCATCTTGTAAACCTCCATCTTGTAACTTGTGAGCCAGAGGCTAGCACCCGAATCTCCCTGGGCTGCCAACCTCCTTGATATGCAATGCACTTGTGAGCCAGAGGCTAGCACCCGAATGTCCCTGGGCTACCAACCTCCTTGTTATGAAATGCATGGTTTTCTTGTGAGCCAGAGGTTAGTACCCGAATCCTCCCTGGGCTACCAACCTCCTTGACAATAGGTGATTTTTATTACTTGTTTAGTTTTCTTGTGAACCAGAGGCTAGCACCCGAATGTCCCTGGGCTACCAACCTCCTTGACAATAGGTGTTTTAGGGGTTATCTTGTGAGCCAGAGGTTAGTACCCGAATCCTCCCTGGGCTACCAACCTCCTTGACATGCAATATTTTCTTGTTGTTTATTATATGCACATGCTCTTGAAATCTTGGTTCATACTATCATGCGTGCTCGTGTACGTGTCCATAGTGACAATCATGATAATGGGAATAACCAAGATATGACATTACAATTCAATTCATGATATGAACATAGGTAACATAAGTAGTTGGCATAACATTTGATCAATTTATCATTTATAAGAACGCATGCATAAAACCCATTTCTATATTCTTCATTGAGATCTTTTATTCATAGTTTAGGTATTTTGTCAAACACTTTCATACATTATTCCTTAGTAGTTTATCTCATTCTTTTAAATGCATATTTTTCCATTCAATCACACAATGGTAAGTTTGTTATTTGTACTATGTCCATCCTCCATTTTCCAATCCACAACCCACACATCATACATCATATTCGGCATCGAATCGCCACATCCAATCTCCCATCCACACATTCATTCCATTTCCCTTATCTTGTTTATATTTGTTGAGTTAATACAATGCATAAGGAAGGAAAAGCATAATATATAGAATCACCATTTACACTAGAAAACCTAGGTTATTGCTAGGGAAAGTTAGTAGGGTGTACTAACCTTAGATCAAGGCTTGATCCTTGGTAGAAACCTTGATTGAAGCTCCAACTTTAAAGAAGAACACCTTTGCTTGAAGGAGACTCGAGTTAGGGAAGAAACCCCTTTCAAAACGTACGTGAGATGGCTGCCCTAGCTTGGAGAGTGGCTTCCACACGAGCTTGAGCCTCGAACTTGAAGCAAATCCAAGTTTGAGGACGACCAAGGATGGTCCACCCCTTTGATTTCTTCCTCAATACCAAACCCTAGGTTAGAGCTTTCTCCTCTTCTCTCTCTATCTCTCAAAATCCCTCAAATGTTGTAAGTGAGGCCTCAAAGGGTCGAGCAAACCCTTATGGGTAAGGGTTTAACGCCCAAAAGACGAAAAAGCCCTTACTGAAATTTCTGCAAAACACGGGGACCGAGCGATCGGTGGTTATGACCGATCGATCGGTTGCCTACCGAGCGATCGGTGTTTATGACCGATCGACCGGTCAAAAACTCACTCTCTGGAAAATTTCCCCATACAACATTTCTGACCGTGCGATAGCTACCGATCGATCGGTTATGGACCGATCGATCGCTGACTGGACCGAGCGATCGGTGCTCTGTATGTCTGGACTGTTTTGACCATATCTTTTGACTCGCTCGTCGGATTTCGACGATTCAACTTGCGTTGGATCCGTCTTTCGAAAACGAACATTTCTGACGTTTCGGAATTTCCGATTTCTCCCTTATTTATTAATTAGACTACAAAAACGGCCAATTAGCTACGAAGGTGCTATTCATTAAGGATGAAAAAGTCCGGGGTGCTACATAGGTAAACCATGTAAATGGTATATTTTCCTTGAAGAACAATTGAGCTACGCTCACTGCATCAGTTGTCTTTTTACAAGCAATAAAGTGTGCCATTTTTGAGAAGCGATCGACAACTACAAAGATAGAATCCATCCCTCTTTGTGTTTTAGGTAGACCCAAAATAAAGTCCATACTCACATCAGTCCACGGCTCAGTTGGCATGGGCAACGACATGTACAATCCAGCATTGGTTGCTTGTCCTTTAGAAACCTGGCAAATATGACAACGATCCACAAACTTGTATACTTCTTTTTGCATGCTAGGCCAAAAATAAGAACTAGAAACGAGCTGAAATGTTTTGTCCCTGCCAAAGTGTCCTTCACCATGAAGTTCTTTGAAAATTTTCAATCGCAAACTACAATCGAGTACACACAATTGATTCCCCTTAAATAAAAACCCATCATGCATGACGAATTCTGAGTGTTTCCTTGTCAAGGCATCATCCAATACTAGAGAAAAGTATGGGTCAGCAACCAACAAGTTGCGAAAAGAGTCAAAACCGAGTACCTTCGTGTGCATGGTGGTGAGTAGGGTCACTCTGCGGCTAAGGGCATCTGCTACTTGATTTTGAGCGCCGGATTTGTGTTTGAGCACAAAAGTGAACTCTTGCAAATATGATCCCCACTTGGCTTGTCTAGAGGTGAGTTTATCTTGATTATTTATGTGTCACAAAGCATCATGGTCAGTGTACAAAACAAACTCACTATGAATGAGGTAATGTCACCAATGCTTTAAGGCTTGCACCACATCGTAGAATTCTTCCTCATATGTACTATAATTCAGCTTGGGGCCACTCAATTTTTTACTGAAATACACTATAGCCTTGATGTTTTGGCTTAGGACAGCGCCAATGCCCACTTTTGAGGAATCACAATGAACCTCGAAGGGTGAAGTGAAGTCGGGAAGTGTAAGAACAGGTGCTGAAATTAGTTTCTGCTTGATATCTTGGATATCTTGGAAGCTTTTCTTTGCATCCTCATTCCACATGAACTTTCCAGCCTTCATGCAATCAATAATTGGTGCCATAATTGTATTGAAGTGGGGAATGAACCTTTGGTAGAATGAAGCAAACCCATGAAAACTACGAACATCATGTATATTCGTAGAATGCGCGCGGCCACTGCGCTACCGCTTCCACCTTGGACTCGTCAACTGAAATGTCATCCTTAGAAATGACATACCCGAGGAACAACACCTTGTCCGTCATGAATGAGCACTTGTTGAGGGCTGCAAAAAGTCGTTCCCTGCGCAAAACAGACAACACATCTCGCAAGTATTCGACATGTAGTTTTAGGTCAGCACTATAGATCAAAATGTCATCAAAATAAACGACAACACAATGCCTGATAAAAGGTCGTAGCACTTCATTCATGATTCTCATGAAAGTTCTAGGTGCATTGGAAAGACCAAAAGGCATCACCAACCGTTCATACAACCCTTCGTGAGTTTTAAAGGCCGTCTTCCACTCATCTCCCAATCTAAGCCGAATTTGATGGTAGCCACTCTTCAAGTCTAGTTTGCTAAACACTTTAGCCCCTATCAACTGGTCCAAAAATCATCAAGTCGAGGAATGGGAAAACGATATTTGACTGCTATTTTATTTATAGCTCGACTGTCTACACACATACACCAACTACCATCTTTCTTAGGTATGAGTAGTGCTGGTACGACACATGGACTCAAACTCTCCAGAATGTAACCTTTGCCCAATAGCTCCGCCACTTGGCACTTGAGCTCCTCATGCTCTCTCGGACACATACGGTAGTGAGGATGATTAGGAAGGTTAGAACCCGGTACCAAGTCTATTTGATGTTGTATATCCCTTAATGAAGGTAATCCAACCGGTAGATCGCTAGGGAATAAATCACGATACTCTTCAATTAAGTCCTTCACACTGTCAGGGACATCCTCACCAATGTCATCAGCCTTTCCTATCAATGCATACACAACTCTGGAACCCTCCATCTCCTCTACAAATCTGCCTATAGAGAGGAGATTAGAACCCTCTCCGAGGTGTGGCTTGGGCACAACCTCCTTGCTTGGCATAAGCACAATCCGAATAGTGTCCAACATGAAGCTATATGTATTTTTTCGCCCATCATGCACAACACTCCTATCAAATTGCCAAGGCCGACCCAATAAAAGATGGCATGCATCCATGGTTACTACATCACACCATGCCTTGTCTTTATATTTGGACCCAATAGAAAAAATCGCAAGACATCGTTTAGAGACTATTACCTCAGAACATGTTTTGAGCCAAGATAACTTGTAGGGATTCGGATGCTTTTGGGTGTCTAATTTCAGCTTTTGAACGACTTCTTTCGCCAACACATTCTTGCAGCTCCCGGAGTCAATGACTAAGAGACACACCTTTCCCCCAATAGTGTAAGTAGATTGAAAGATGTTATTGCGTAGCCAAACGTCTCCACCTATTTCTCTTGGAGCAAAACAAGCTCTCCTCACCACTAGTAGTTCACCTTGGTCTTCCGGCACGTGCTCTTCTTGGGGTTGGTCATCATCAAGTATGTCAAACAATGGGCCTTGATCAAAATCAGCATGTTGGTCTTCACTACATTGTTCCCAATAAACAAACCCTTACCAACGCGGTCATCCTTCCTACAATCAACTGCCCTATGGCCTGGCTCACCGCACTTAAAGCATTTTGAACCAAAATTCATGGTTTGTGTCTTGGCCTACTGTCCCACCACGGCTTGCCTACCGCTCACACCTTGTGGGTTAGCATTAATTCGACTACCCCCCTTACCATCGGACCATGCATTGCTGCCCCCCCTCCGATTTAATTGTTTTTCAAGTTTCAATGCCCTTTGATAAACCTCGGGGACAGTCCACAAGTCAAACATATTGAGAGTATCTTGAAAATTTTGTTGCATACCTCCGATATAGCGGGATGCAAGTTGTTCCTCTATTTCAGTTACATCAATGCGAGCTACTAATTGATAGAACTCATCAGTATATTCATCAATTGACCTAGAACCCTGCCATAGGTTTTGGAGCCTTTGGTACAACTCCCCTGTGTAATTATGAGGCAAGGACATTTGCATGTGCTTCTTAAGTTTTTCCCATGACTTAATTTTATCTTTCCCTCATCGAACTCGAGTAAGCTTGGTTTGTTGCCACCACGCAGTGGCTCGTCCTCTGAATCTTGTCACCACGAGTTGGACCCATTTATTTTCAGGGACCTCTTTAAACTCCAAGACTTCCTCTACGGTGTTCATCCAATCAAGGAACTCTTCAGGTTGTAAGCTACTGATAAACTCAGGTATGTCATGTTAGACATGATGCCCAGAAAAGTCATTTAGATTGTTAGATTCTTATTAATTTGACTAATAAAGATGTTTTCTTAATCTATTGTGTATTCATTATGGGTAATTGACCATGATCATGAGATGATCTATACAATATGAGATATCGATAAAAGTCCTTAGGATATATTGTAGGAAAGTTATGTGATTAGATTATCACAAGCAGATATAACTTTCCGATTCCTTATACCTTATATAGTCACAGTTGTGGGTGAAGCTGGGCACTTTACTTATATGGCTGCTAGAATGCTAAGATGTTCTCAATAGTTGAGATGTAGTTCTATCTCGAACTATTGTAGTGGAGACTACATATCAGCATATGGGTGCTTAAATGTACACTGACTGATTGCATTCAATGAGAGACCTCTTGCATAAACATACTATCAGATAGTTGGTCTCTCATTCACATTGAACGGTTTCGATGATCCTTAGATCTGATGAGTTCATCTATGACTGAAAGTGATCCGACTGTTTTGATTCTACCAACATATTTTCTAACTTAGGGAATACAATACAATGATAGTTGAATAGTCAGAAAACAGTTCGAGTCATGATGAATTTCAAACAAGAAATCCATGCTCATTAATTTGAGAGATTATCCAAGTTTTGGGTAAGACAGTTGATTAAGTTCAAATCCTGCGCAGGTGATTTTGAAAACAAAATAAGTTTTGAAATATACTTTTATTAAAAGGTATTATACTTATAAAAGGTTTTTTTCAAAATGTTTCTCATGAGAAATTGTTTCTCATGGCTTAATCATAAGTCTTGGAAAGCCGGATGATTTGCAATGGGTTATGGGTTAGATAGTATGTCAATCTCGAAGGCCCATTAGGGATAATGTATTTGGAAGGATAAATCGAATTTAAAAGTTCATGTGGCAGGATCCGTATTGGTTAAATGTTCATACACTGGGATTCAATTGCAACATGGATATCTCACGTCACTTGCAATTCCGATGTAATTCCCGTTTAGGGTCAATGAGAGAATATTGGGTAAGCCAGGGTAAAAATGTCCCAGAGCAATCTGTGGAGGTCCTCACATAAGAAATACAAGCTCAATAATTGATTAAAAGTTAATCAATTATTTAAGTGATTAAAAGTTAATCATTTAATTAAATAGATTAAAAGTTAATCTATGGTTTAAATTAATTGTTAATTTAAATCTAGGGATTATTTTATTAATTATTTAATTAACATAATTAAAGGGGAAATGGGTTTGACCCATATCCATAAACCCATTAAAATGGACCTTTAATATGGGCCAAAGCCCATGGGTTTAAACCCTAGGGTGGGGTGCCCACTTGAGGAATCCTAATTGGATTACGATTATGTTAATTGAATAATTGTTGAAATATAATTCATATAATTATGAAATTAAAATCTAATTGTTGGATTGCAATTAGGATTAAGATGGAATTGTAATTGGATTACAAAAAGGAGTTTTAACTCCTCAAAACTCATGCCCCATAGAAGCCCCCCCCCCCCCCCCCCCCCCCTGGAGATGGTCTCCTAGTTTGACTAGGTTTCCTCATTGTGTAGGATGTTGACTTATCCCTTTAATTAAGGAACCCTTTTATTAGAAGGACTCCTTAATTAGTAGGTATTCTATAATTAGAAACTAGGATATTGTTTAATTAATAATAAGAGATATTATTGATAAAAAATTCCTAAAAGATAAGATCAAGTTGGAGTAGGATTAGGATAGGATCCTAATCTATAAATACCCCAACACCCTAGACCATTAAGCACTTTTTCTCCAGAATTTTTTCTCTCCTCTCCTCTCCTCTCTCTCTCCAAACCGTGAGACCCTAGGGATCCCCCTAGGGATTTTCGTGAGCTATATAGGTGGTGCAAATTGAGTTTTGCTTTTCTAGGGTATTGAATCTTAGTACTTTTGGTGATAGAAGGTCTACACCATTACTCCATCTTCTTCCTCTTGCTTTTATAATTCCAAAGAAGATTCTAAAGCTTCGTGGGGATAGCGAAGAACAAGGATCGAGCTTTTAGTATTTTTTCGGAGAAATCTCTACAAAGAGATCTGACGGTTCGAGTGGATTAAGCTTCACCGGTGAAAAGCATTCACCGAAGTGATATGATTAAAACTCTTAGATAATTTTGATGCTTTCTATGGTGTTAAGATCTAGGGGATCCAGTTTCCGCATAAATTTTTATCCGGATCCCCCTATATGTCAACCCTCAACCTGGATTCCCATCTTCTTGAATCATGGATCTCTCTAGGATTGACGGCTGCTGGTCGCTCTCGCCTAGGTACAAAATCAGCAAAGGGATTATCAAGTTTCCCTTCAGTGTCATCCTCCTCCACATGGCGTGGATTTAGTGGTGGGTTCTGGTGTTGAACTCGGGTAGTTAAAATAGCCAGTTGCTGAGATAGCGCTTAAACTTATCGTGCTAGTCTTGCTACTTCATCTCACTCAATTACTTCCTCTAGCGGAATGTCGCGAACACCACCACGTCTTCTAGGTGGCATGGTGCTGGAATGGGACGCAAGCTCTGATACCAATTGATGCAAACCTATGCAAGTAAGCAATCCAAAACAGAGTGGTAGAAGAAAGTTAAGAGAGCGCTGGTGAATCCAACTATAGACAAGAGTTAGATCTTCCAAAAGTCTATGTGATTCACCAATAGACGGTTTGGAAAACAAGCATCAAAAGAGAAGAGGCAAACTCAATTCTTCCTTAGATTATAAAATTCTGTAAAAAAAGTCCCCTGTTATTGTGCTTACAAAGCCTTTTATACTCTACTCCTAACAAAGCAATCTCAAAACTTACCAAACCAAAACTCCTAAAGAAATCTCAGACGTATTGCAAGACTTCTAAAAACCAAAAACTCCTAAACTAGTAGACTTCTAAATAATAATAACTTTCTAAAACAAAAAACTCCCAAATCTGTTAATTCCTAAAACAACCAAGTCTATTATTGGTTACTTCCTCTTTCGTTGATCTAGTGTAGTCATGTAAGAATTGGCTATTTGTTGTACTGCATCACATGTTTTGCTAATATTACTTTCATACTTGTTCTCCCCTTGCAGAGTTGCCTACCTATGTCACAGGATTCTTGACAACCTAAGATCAGAGTGTTCGATGGAGAAACACTTGTGACCAAATTGGATCCTCAAGCTTTTGTCAAGTTATCAATTGGATCACTAGGGTTGATGTTGGTGTAATTGGGCTAAATTCCTACACACATAGCCACTTAGCAAATACAGACAGATAATAATGTAATTAAATAAACAATTGATTATTTCATTAAATTAAGGTAGAGAATCGCTTCGTTGAGAGGCGCTACAAGTGAGTCCTTCTTGAAGATAGTTGAAGCCTCCCATGTGCAAGGGATATGGCAGCTCTATCTCCGGGATACAACTCAACTCGGATTCTCTCCGGTCTTCCCAATGATTTTGCACTACTCGGTAGAAGACGGAGTACTGATCTTCCTTTAGGATGCCCTTTAAAATTAAATATATATATATATATATATATCCATTTAATTTGGGTTTGCCATTAATCCAAATGTCCTAAAGTCCCATCGGATTTACAGTAAGAGATAATCTAATTAATTAGATAATATCCAAAATTATCATTTAAGGGTCTGTTTGGTTACAGGGTTAGGTCCAATCTGGTTTGGTCTAAACCTGGTTTAACCTATTATATTTGGTTAGAGATTCTGGTTCTGTCCAGAATCAATTCTACCTTATGTCCTGTTGGTAACAATTTTAAGTTAATCAATTTTAATTCAATCTGAGTCTGTTTGGTGATAAGATTATACTTAATCTGATTTTATTAGTTCGGGTTCAGTATGGGTACAAGAATAGGCTTGTCTAGATTAATCCATTCCATAAGATACCCTTGATTGGGTCCATCATGTGGATATGGTGGAATCACCCGAAATCAGATGATCACCAAGATGGTTCTGACCATGTAGGACAGATCCACTGTTCTACTCGATCTGGAATTCCAGATCGAGCAACCGAACAGTATGGATGGTTGAGAAGCCCGAAGGCATTCTGTAACCTCATCAGGAGCTGGACAAAGCTGTCCATTTCCTAGTATCCATGGATCTGGATTAATCCAGATAGCCTGTTAGGTCTGGTCTGGGTTCTAGGCCTCTAGATAATGGGTCAGGGTCACCATCTTCTCCATCGAGCTCAAGGACCACCATTAATGAAGATCTCCAGGTTAGGGTCCTCCTAAGAGGTCCCTGGTACGGAGTCATCCTGATGGACCATGGCTACTCGGAGTAGATTGGACCAGGGTGCACCTACTCTGGTCTGGCTCACTGGACTGGGTCTACAGATTAGGCTCACTGGTCTCTAGGCTCCGTGGTCTGGGCTCACGGATCAGGCTTTGGTCTGAGTTCCAGCAACTCTCAAATCCTCCCCAAGCCCCTCTATTTATAGAGGACCCAGGTTCCCTTGCATGTGCATGGGCTCAGCCACCTGACTAGGCCCTCTTGCACCAGACAGGCCACATGGCACACAAGGTCAGGCCTTGGTCAGAGTAGCCCATCATGGGCCTGCACCCACTAACCCAAGGCACTCATGAGATCTGATCCACCTGACACACCCATGTGTCTCCTCGGATCTCACACACCTAGATCCGATGACCCAGATCAATCCTAGCCTGAGACTTTATCAGACGGCTCTGATTAACCACTCTAATCGTCCGATCAAGGTCAACCTAGATCTACGGTTGAGATTAGATCAACAGTTCTGATTTACTTAAAAGAAATAGCGACCCAAACGACTCGTGACGAAGCGTACGTGCGAAGTGCAAAGTGCAAAGTGCACCTCATAGTGCCCAAAGCCCTATGCCCGCACCGAAGCCGCACCCGCACCCGCACCCGCACCCGCGCTCGCTGCGAGTGTAGCTCGCTCACCCTAGTAATTGTCTAAAGGAATTGGTGGGTCAAAGTCTACACCTCATGCTTGGTTGTTGACAACTAAGCAACTAAGGGGGTAAATAAACTCTTTAGATTTTCTCTACTTTTCTAATGTGGGACTAAAGAACTAAGGGAAAACACTAAAAGTGTGTTTTCTCTCTTTCAAGAGATTAAACATCCAACCTGAACAAAGATTAAATTAATGGGGGGTTTTTGTCCACGGTTAAAATCAAAACCCCGGATCCTAATGATCCGGTTTTTATTACTTTAAAACAATTTTAAATCAACAATCCCCCACTTGATTTAAAATTAGTAAAGTAATTAAGAATTAAGTAAAACAAATTCGGGCATCCAATAATATCCTATGCATAAATGTAGGTGTCTTTCGACTTGAACCTACACTTAGTGCAAACAAATCAAGAAAAGTTAGAGAGCCCAGTAGACTATGCCTTGAACTGTAGAACTTGTATTGACCAATTGGATTCGTCACACACACATTCCTTTCAGAAGATATGTGTACTCATTCAGCTTAGCACTTTAACGTCCATGCCTTACCCCGGTCTTACTGAGAGCTCTAAAGATTTAGCCAGAATCTCATAGAAGGTGACGAGCCTTCGACACTCAGAGAGGTGAGTCTATCAAGAGTGCTTCTGCAACACTCCAGCCTATTACAGGCCTATAGTTACTCATTAAGAGATTCCATTTAAATTCTCAACCTTATTGCAGAATTATCTATAGATCTACTGTTTATAGACTGCACTATTGACATCATCCTTAGGAAGGGATACAACTTGAAATGACATTTCATTTATAGTGCATTTGCAGTTTCTTACAAGGTTCGTTATTCCCATTGAACCTGAGAGACTCATCAGGTTGGGTTTCCACCTAATTCAACTGCTCAACTGTCTTCAATCCTATTCCTATTGATGTCTTCATCACAAGGTCCGTGCCAAGGCCCTTGGACAAGGGGTCAGCCAAATTCTCTTTGGACTTCACATACTGGATTGCAATTTTTCCATCAACAATCAGACCCCTAACATGGTTGTGCTTCAGGCGGATCTATCTGGACTTGCCATTATAGTTCTCATTGTATGCTTTGAGCATAACCGCCTGGTTATCACAATAGATTGTGATTGTTGGCATTGGTGTCTCCAAGATTGGCGCATCAACCAGAATACTCTTGAGCCATTCATCTTCTTCTCCAGCTAACGATAGTGCAATAAACTCCGATTCCATGGTGGAATGAGTTATGCAAGTCTGCTTCTTGGACTTCCAGGAGATGGCTCCTCCTCCCATCAAGAAGATCCATGCAGTGATCGACTTTGATTCGTCTGGGCATGAATTCCATGTCGCATCACTAAAACTTTCAACCACGGCGGGTGATCTTCCGTAGTGCAGAGCAAAGGACAATGTGCCCTTCAAGTACCTCAAAATTCTGATTAATGCTACCCAGTGCATTCGACCAGGATTACTAGTATATCTGTATAACATCCCCACTACTTGAGATATATCCAGCCTCGGCAATGCATTGCATACATTAAACTGTCGATTATCTGCGAGTACTCTAGTTGAGTGAATGGTATGTGAATAGTGCCCAATCGTGATTTTGTTCACTAAGGGGCTTTATATTAATATACGTGTTTTGATTTATGGCATGCATGTTTTAATAGGTCCACATATTCTTAAGAAGTGTGTTTTAAGCATTTAAGGTGTTAGGAATGAGATTGGGGAAGATTCAAGTAGTGAAAAACAGGGTTTTGCTGGAAAAACAGGGGACCACCGATCGCTCAGTGATAACCTCCGATCGACCGGTCTTATACCGATCGCTCGGTAGCTATCGAGCGGTTAACTTTTTTGTATTGGGAAAAATTCCAGAGAGGGTGTTTTCAATCGATCTCTCGGTTGAAACCACTAATCGACCGGTAAGCCACCGATCGCTCGGTCTGTACCACCGATCGATCGGTAATACGTAGATTTTCTTCATTAAGGGTGTTTAAGACTTTAGCCACCACCCATTGCCTATATAAAGGCTTGTTCGTGCCTTAGGGGTTCAGAAACCCTTAGTGCATTGTTTTTGAAGGGTTTTGAGAGGAGAAGAAGAAGAAGAATTAGGTGTTGTTCAAGCTTGAAGGAAGATCAAGTCCTTCCATTCCTCTTGCTGTTTCTCTACCAAGAATTCAAGATTCTTCCTTGTTGAAGCTTTTGGGAATCAAAGTCTTTGATTTCACCAAGGTAGATACACTCTACTACCAATCTTGCAGCAATACTAAGTTACTAAATATTATTCTTCTTAAGCTCTTCTATGCATATATCTTTGATTAGTATGGTGTGAAAGGATGTTGTTTGTATACTTGGGTGTAAGATATCACTACAATGCCTTCTAAGTGTTTGTGTAAATGCCTCTAAGGGTTTTTGGGTGTTTTAAACATGTTATTCTTCTCATATGCTCGCATTCTCGCATGAACCGATGCTTTCCTTGGATTTCTCAAAGTAACGAGAAAGGGTTTTCAATAATGACTCACAAGGAATGATTCTAAGCAACTCTATGATTTCTCTAAGATCGGTTCACAAGCTCTAAGGATCATACTAAACTCACAAGAACTCTATGATAAGCTTTAAGATCGTCTCACAAGCTCTAAGGATCATAAATGAAATGCTCTAAGATCCCTATGGTATTGGCTCTATGGTATTGCTCTATGGTATCTCTACGTCTCTTCGGATCATAAATGACTCTAAGTAACTCCATGAACTCTATGAACTCATAAGACTGTGATTACCACTTGACTCACACGGAATTGGTTTTGGTTTTCGGATTTTCCTCACATATGCTATATCATGGTTTCCACGCTTTGACATGTTTTAAGGGTTTCATTCTTTATGAGTTGTATGCTCTATGCTTATTGCTTTATTTTTGTTAGTTTATATACACTGAGTATTCCATGCTCAACCGATATTTGTTATCATCGGCAGGTGCTCGGGCTCCTTTTGATATATGTGGCACGGAGCCTCGGGTAGAGGAAGAGTATTTCGACCCCGAGCCTTCCATGGACCACCACCAAGACATGTTGAGACTTCGATTTCTGTTGACCGATTTAGGAAGTTACAGTATTTTTTTATGTGAGAGTGGGACTTGTCCACTCCACCTTTTGGATTCTCACACGTGTATATTCGGTTGGTTCCTACGTGGACCAAGTTATAGGAGTATTTGCTTTACTTTCGCTATGTTTAGTGTTTTTGTTTCCGCTATGCATTGTATATCGTTTCCGCTATCTATGTTCAGGTACTCTGACAGGTTTCCATGTGTGCCTTATGTATCATATCAGAAGTATGATACGGCAGGTCACGAGTCAAAGTATCCCTAACTCCTAGGGGGTATTTTGGGTTGCGACAGACTTGGTATCAGAGCTAAGGCATTAGGTCACATAGGGTAGTGTCTTTTAGGTTCCTATGAGTTGAACTTAGAACTCAGAGGAGAGTGTCGTCTAGTTTGTTACCATGACATATTTGGTGACAAGCGAATCCTTGGGTTGGTCTAGGATCTTATTCTAGGTTCTAGTTTAGACTATGTCCTTGGTTTTACTATAAGGGAAACAAGTGTCTAAGCTACGCTAGGAACTCTAAGTTATAGTTATATGATTTTGTGTATACTCCGATGTATACTATATGCGGTAATAGCATTTCATGTTTATTGAATTGCTATATGATGTGTGAGGATTGGTATCCAAGTTAGACTCATGTTTTGCCAATTGATCTCAGGATTTAATATCATGAGACATGGCATTCAGGGTCGTGGTTACCATACTCGGAGATCCGAGGGTGAGGTTCCGAGAGAGGAAGAACCGCTTTACTTCACGAATGCTATGGATTCGATAGCAGAAACTTTGGCTTTGTTGGCAGCCAGGCCTACTCCTACCCCACCGGCTACTCCTGTGCCTACACTGGTGCATCACACCGCGGGGCTCAAAGATTTTCGAAGACTACGGCCTTCAACATTTTATGGCACTCTGGACCCAATGGTGACAGAGTCTTGGATTATGCAGCTGGAGAAGACCTTCTGGGCTCTCTGTTGCACCGAGGAGCAGCGGGTTGAATGGGCTTCCTTTGTAATGGAAGGTGAAGCAGAACATTGGTGGTGAGCTACCCAAAGGCAGAGAGATGTTGCTAAGGCAGGTGAACTGTGGACATGGGCATAGTTCCTAGAAACTTTTCGGGAGCAGTACTTTCCTAAATTTATTCGGGAACAAAAAGCAAGCGAGTTTATGCTTTTGGAACAAGGAACGATGAGCGTAGCCGAGTATGAGGTGGGTTTGAAGGCTTTCATCCGAGATCGGGTGTCCATTCTCTAAGTGGAGTCTTGGAGAGAGATAGTAGGGAAGGCGAAGATCGCCGAGAAGAATGCGGAAGATTTTGTGAGGAGAAGAGAGAGTGGCTTCGGGAAAAGCATGTCTTAGGGTCAATCAAGTAGTTCTTCACAGTCTGAGAAGAGGACTAGGACTGCACCGTACCAGTTCTCCTAGTCGATATCGGCTCAAAGACCTTCTTTTGTGCCTCAGGCACCGCGTCCTACGACATCACAGGCTGTAGAGCCCCAGACTTTTTCATGCTTAATACATGGCACTTTCGTTGCCATTTTGCCTTTAAAGAGGTATAATTAATAAATAAGGAAGAAATTGGAAATTTTGACACGTCAGAAATGTCCCTTTTCGAAGTACGAACCCAACGCAAGTTGAATCGTCAAAATCGGACTAACGAGTCAAAAGATATGGCCAAAACAGTCTGGTCCTGCAGACAATCGTAGCTCAGACGGCGCTAAGGACGTAGCTCGGACGGCGCTAAGGACGTAGCTCGGAAGGCACTAAGGACGTGCTCTGATAAGGCACAGACAACACGTAGGCACCGTACTCTGATAACGTATACGTTGTGCAACCGTTGTGCAACAGACAACGGGTACGTTGTACAGCAAACAACGTGTACGTGGTACAGCACAACGAGTTCGTTGTACAACACAACGGGCACGTTGTGCATAAGACAACGGACAACGAGCTCAACACTATGCACAGCACAATGTGTTCAGCACTGTTCACAGCACAACGTGTTCGGCACTGTTCACAGCACAACGTGTTCAGCACTGTTCACAGCACAACGTGTTCGGCACTGTTCACAGCACAATGTGTTCGGCACTATTCACACTCGTGTTTTTACAGAAATATCAGTAAGGGTATTATGGTCTTTTGGTCGGTTCACTCTTACCTTAAGAGTTTAACCCGAGCCTTTAGGGCATCATTCAACACTTAGAGAGTTTGAGAGAATAGGAGAAAGGGGAGAAGGCGATTCCAACCTAGGGTTTCCATTTGGAGAGAAATCAAGGGGTTTTGAGACCCTAGATCACTTCAAGTCCGGTTTTTCTCCAAGATCACAGCTCAAGCACTCGTGAGGAGCATCTTCTCAAGCTAGGGCAGCAACTCACGGTTGTTTTTGGAAGGGGGTTTCTTCCTCACTTGATCAAGGTCGGTACCCTATGCTACCCTCCTAGTTATAGTTTACCCATTTCTTCCTCTTTTCCCTCTAATTCCCTTTGTTTTCCTTCATTTACACATGTATTATGAGATGGGTTGTGAATGGTGAATGAAAATGGTGAATGGAGGTGGATGTTGGCGAATGGATGACGTGTGGATGATGTGATGAACGAATGGGAAAGGGCATTGTACTAATAATGAACATACAAGTGTGATGTGAGCATAACCCACCTAGAAAAGCATGATCTAGGCTTAAGTGAATAATGAACACACCCCATGTTTGATGAAATGCCAAGGTGAACAAAATAAATGATAAATTAAGGGAACCCATGCTTAATTGCTTTTGAAATTTGTTAGGGTTCATGATAGTGTGTTTCTTACATTTCTTAAAATGTGTAGATTATTAATCACTTAAATTGTTATATGCTATGCTTTGTGAATTTCCCCAAATTGCCATATTTAATTCCAAATGCAAGTATGTACACGATCTCACGAGCACGCATGAAATAACGTGATTTACCGATGTTTTAAGTATTGGGACGTAGAGGTGGGGCATATCCTAAGATATGTTTTACTTCGCTCTTGGCAAGGACAAGTCAATCATGCATTATCATAAGAAGGGTCTCCCTTCCCTCGCAAGTACATACATATCATAAGAAGGGTTTCCCTTCCCTCGCAAGTACATCTCACAAGGACATCTCACAAATGAAAGGACATGACATGAGCATTTAGGAAGAAGGATATCCCTTCCCTCACAAGTAGTTTACTTTTCCAAGCATGATACAAGTAAGCATGACACGGCATGACAAGCATGGGCATTTAGGAAGAAGGGTCTCCCTTCCCTCACAAGTAGTTTACTTTTCCAAGCAAGCATGACATGGCATGACACACATGACACGCATGATACGATAAGATAAGACAAACATGACAAGTTTTCAAGCACGGAAATGGTATTTTCAAGTCAAGTCAAGTGCACGATGTTTTCAAGAGGTTTTATCGGCTTTCTACGAAATACAAGCATGATTATAAATTGCCTTACTTCCTTGTATGATATAAATTGTTCATGTTCTATATATGCAACTTGCTTCCTACTTTATGTATGCTATCTGTACACTATGACTGTTGGTTAGTATTTAGTACCCGCTGAGTATTCCATGCTCAGCCGTACTTCTTATGTCGGCAGGTTTTGAGGGAGCTGCTACCCCATTTGATGTTTGTGCTCCTAGTCTATGGGTGGAGGAGGAGTACGTCGAGGAGCCTTTTGAGGAACCTCCCGTGGAGGGTTATCAGTAGGTGGTGTTAGATTCTGAGTGGATTAGCTGTGGGTGAGATGAGAGATATACAATCATGTATTTTGGCGGGTCTGTCCGCACCTTCTTTTGGTTGCTTTTGTATAAACTTGGATTCGTATATACATAGAGGTTTGTTTAGACTTCCGCTGTGCTATGTTAGAGTATGTTTCTGCTGCTTATATCCTCTATTGTATATGCTCTGTGGGTTTTTACAGGTTGGTTTGTCAAGCAAGTCATGTAAGCCATGATTAGTCGTCCAAAGTTCACTCTAACCCCTAGGGTGGGTTTTGGGTCGCGACACAGGCTATGAGGGTTATGCCTCCGGTTTCCTCCGCATCACAGACTTTTGAGGAGTGCATCGTCTGTGGTCGTCGGCACAAGACAGGGGATTGTCGAAGATTGTCAGGTGGATGCTTCCACTGTGGCGAGATGGGTCACGTGATTAGGGATTGCCCGCATAAGCAGTCACAGTCTGGACCATAGGGAGTCCGACCTCCAGGCAGGCACACTTCACTTCAGGCCTCTAGATCATTGCCGCCCACCCAGCAGCCTCGCCAGGCTAACCAGGGCAGGGTCTTTGCCATGACTAATAGAGACGTGCAGGCATCAGACGATGTTGTGCAAGGTACGCGTGAGTTAATATTGTTCAAGTTCTAGAGTTGCCAAAATGTATTGTATTATGTATCCTATATGATGTTTTGCGATACTTGTACCTATATGTATAATTATGTTATAACTTGGGTAGTTAAAATTCTCAGGTTTGTTGCTAGTAAATGAATGTTTAGCATGGGTGTTGATCAACACGGGATCCTCTCATTCATTCATCTCACCAGGCTTTGCCAAAGGCTTTAATTCCGAGCCAAGTAAGCTACCTCGGGAGTTGTCCATTTCGACTCCACTAGGCAAGACCATTGAGACAGATAGAGTGTATCTGGGCAGTGTTGTACAAGTCGTGCAACATGAGTTGCCAGTTGATTTGATCATTCTGGGATTTCAGGATTGGGATTTCGACGTTATCCTAGGTATGATTGGCTCTCAGCTCACCATAGGCACGTGGCGTGTTTCGAGAAGGTGGTGAACTTTAAACCCGCTTGGTTAAAGCCGTTTCATTTTAGGGGACTTCAGAGGAGAGACATTGCTCGCTTTGCAACTCTCAGTCTCGAGAACGTAGAAGTACAAGACTCCACATCCATTCCCATTGTATGTGAGTACATGGATATTTTTCCGGAGATCTTACCGGGATCTCGAGAACGTAGAAGTACAAGACTCCACATCCATTCTCGAGTTTGTGATTGAGTTAGCCTCAGGCACGGCTCTAATTTCAAGGGATTCGTATAGGATGACCCCTATTGAGCTAAAGGAGTTAAAGGACCAGTTGGAAGAACTGTAGGGCCTTGGTTTTATCCACCCAAGTGTCTCACCTTGGGAAGCTCCAGTGCTCTTCGTGAAGAAGAAGGACGGGTCGATGCGTATGTGCATTGACTACAGGCAATTGAACAAAGTCACGATCAAGAATCGTTATCCATTGCCTCGGATAGACAACTTATTTGATCAGTTGAAAGGTGTGAAGTTCTTTTCCAAGATTGACCTTTGATCTGGTTATCATCAATTGAAGATCAAGAAGGCAGATATTCCAAAGACGACATTCAGGACTCGATACGGCCATTACGAGTTTTTAGTCATGTCTTTTGGTCTGACTAACGCGCCGGCAACATTCATGGATCTGATGAACCTGGTGTTCAGATTGTCTCTCGATCAGTGTGTGATCGTGTTCGTAGATGATATCCTGTGTATTCACAGTCACAGGATGATCACACGAGAGATCTCCGCTTTGTATTACAGACTCTTTGAGAGCATAGTCTGTATGCTAAGTTGAATAAGTGCAAGTTTTGGCTGAACAAGGTGTCTTTTCTTGGCCATGTGGTGTCTGCTGAAGGTATCTCAATCGATCCTGCAAAGATTGAGGCAGTGATGACTTGGGAAAGGCCGAAGAGTGTCACCGAGATTCGCAGTTTTCTAGGCCTAACAGGATACTACAGGAGGTTCGTTGAGGGATTTTCAAGTTTAGCCGCTCCGCTTACCTATCTCACGCGGAAGAACACTAAGTTCACTTGGAGTGAAAAGCGCGAGGCAAGTTTCTTGGAGTTGAAGAAGAGGCTTACCACAGCCCCTGTTCTTAAGGTTCCATCCGGAAGCGGTAGCTTCGAAGTCTATAGTGATGCTTCACTAGTTGGACTTGGATGTGTTTTGATGCAGCATAAGCAGGTGGTTGCCTATGCTTCCCGCCAGTTAAAGGAGCATGAGCAAAATTACCCCACACACGACTTGGAGCTTGCAGCAGTCGTCTTTGGCTGAAAATTTAGCTTCATTATCTCTATGGGGAAGAGTTCATGGTGTTCACAGACCACAAAAGCTTGAAGTATCTCTTTCTCCAAAAGGAGTTGAATATGAGGCAGTGTCATTGGATGAAGTTCATGAAAGACTATGATTGTTCCATTCAGTACCATCCGGGTAAGGCTAATGTGGTAGCTGATGCTCTTAGTAGGAAGCCCTACGGGGTTATGGCTCACTTGAGAGTACAAGAATGGAAGTTATTGTATGATATGTGTAACCTAGACACTACTCTCAGGCATGTCACCTACAGGCCGGTGTTGTCCAACATTGCGGTTAGGCCGCATATTTTGAGCCGGATTAAGGAGTTGCAGAATTCGGATGTTGAGTTGCTTGCTTACCGAGATAAGTCGGTTAGTAAGGGCAGTCAGGAGTTCGCTTTGGATGGTGATGGTGCTATAACATTCAAGGGCAGGTTGTGTGTTCCCGCCGACACAGTGTTGAGGGGTGAGATTTTGGACGAGGCTCACCGATCCAAATACACGGTACATCCGGGAAGTCGCCGAGTATGTTTCTAGATGTTTGGTGTGCCAGCAGGTGAAAGCCGAGCATCAGAGGACGGTAGGTCTTTTACGGTCTCTTCCTATTCCGGAATGGAAATGGGAGAATATTTCGATGGGTTTCATCGTGGGTTTACCGCAGACGACAAATGGCTCAGATGCTATTTGGGTGATAGTAGACAGATTGACTAAGTCTACATATTTTCTTCCATATCGGACTACTTGTAGTTTGAATTAGTTGGTGGCCCTGTATGTCAAGGAGGTGGTTTGGTTGCATGGGATGTCAGTTTCCATTGTGTTTGATCGAGATCCTAGGTTCACTTCCAGATTCTAGAAAACTTTTCAGAGTGCTATGGGTTCTCGTTTAGATTTCAGCACCGCCTTTCATCCTCAAACTGATGGGCAGACTGAACGGGTGAATCAAGTTGTGGAAGATATGCTCCGCGCTTGTATGCTAGATTTTCAGGGCAGTTGGGAGGAACAATTGCCATTGGTTGAGTTACAACAACAGTTACTAGACAGGCATCCAAATGGCACATTTTGAAGCTTTGTATGGCCAGAGTTGTCAATCACCGCTATACTGGGATGAAGTTGGTGAGAGGAAAGTTCTTGGTCCTGAGTTGATTGAGCAGACCACAGAAAGGGTCAAAGTCATCCGAGAGCGATTGAAAACTACTCAGGATAAGCAGAAGAGTTACGCTGACACTCGCCGCAGAGATTTAGAATTTCAAGTTGGAGATCGGGTCTTTGTGAAGATTTCACCGAGTCGGGGAGTCATGCGATTCGGGAAGAAGGGAAAGCTCAGCCCTAGGTGCGTGGGGCCATTTGAGATCATCACGAGGGTTGGTGAGGTTGCTTACAACGTAGCACTACCGCCTCACAAGGCAGCGGTTCATAATGTGTTTCACGTCTCTATGCTTAGGAAATACATCTTGGATCCATCACACGTCATTGCTTTTGATCCTGTAGAAATTAGAGAGGATCTCACGTTGATTGAGCAACCTGTTCAGATCTTGGATCGTTTGGATCAAGTCTTGCGTAATAATACTATCCCCTTAGTCCTTGTGAATTGGCAACATCATTCCCAGGAAGAGGCTACGTGGAGTGAGAAGCCGAAATGAAGGAAAAGTACCCTCATTTGTTTGTATAGTTTCTATGTTGGATGTTCTATGTTCTTGTTCTTGTTATGTTTTTGGTGTCGTTCTAATTTCAAGGACGAAATTCTTGTAAGGGGGGAGGGATGTAGAACCCCGAATTTTCATTTCACTAAGTAGTGAATGGTATGTGAATAGCGCCCAAGCGTGATTTTATTCACTAACGGGCTTTATATTAATATACGTGTTTGGATTTATGGCGTGCATGTTTTAATAGGTCCACATATTCATAAGAAGTGTGTTTTAAGCATTTAAGGTGTTAGGAATGAGATTGGGGAAGATTCAAGTAGTGAAAAACAGGGTTTTGTAGAAAATAGGGGACCACCGATCGCTCAGTGATAACCTTCGATCGACCGGTCTTATACCGATCACTTGGTAGCTATCGAGCGGTTAACTTTTTTGTATTGGGAAAAATTCCAGAGAGGGTGTTTTCAACCGATCTCTTGGTTGAAACCACCGATCGACCGGTAAGCCACCAATCGCTCGGTCAGTACCACCGATCGATCGGTTATACACAAATTTTCTTCATTAAGGGTGTTGAAGACTTTAGCCACCACCCCTTGCCTATATAAAGGCTTGTTCGTGCCTTAGGGTTTCAGAAACCCTTAGTGCATTGTTTTTGAAGGGTTTTGAGAGGAGAAGAAGAAGAAGAACTAGGTGTTGTTCAAGCTTGAAGGAAGATCAAGTCCTTCCATTCCTCTTGCTGTTTCTCTACCAAGAATTCAAGATTCTTCCTTGTTCAAGCTTTTGGAAATCAAAGTCTTTGATTTCACCAAGGTAGATACACTTTACTACCAATCTTGCAATACTAATAAGTTACTAAATATTGTTCTTCTTAAGCTCTTCTATGCATTTATCTTGATTAGTATGGTGTGAAAGGATGTTGTTTGTAAACTTAGGTGTAAGATATCACTATTATGCCTTCTAAGTGTTTGTGTAAATGCCTCTAAGGGTTTTTGGATGTTTAAACATGTTATTCTTCTCATATGCTCATATGCTCGCATGTCTCGCATGAACCGATGTTTTCCTTGGATTTCTCAAAGTAACGAAAAAGGGTTTTCAATAATGACTCACAAAGAATGATTCTAATCAAGTCTATGATTTCTCTAAGATCGGTTCACAAGCTCTAAGGATCATACTAAACTCACAAGAACTCTATGATAAGCTCTAAGATCGTCTTACAAGCTCTAAGGATCACAAATGAAATGCTCTAAGATCTCTATGGTTTTGGCTCTATGGTATTGCTCTATGGTATCTCTACGGATCATAAATGACTCTAAGTAACTCCATGAACTCTATGAACTCTATGCACTCATAAGACTGTGATTATTGCTTGACTCACACAGAATTGGTTTTGGTTTTCGGATTTTCCTCACATGTGCTATATCATGGTTTTCACGCTTTGAAATGTTTTAAGGGTTTCATTCTTCATGAGTTGTATGCTCTATGCTTATTGCTTTATTGTTGTTAGTTTGTATACGCTGAGTATTCCACGCTTAGCCGATATTTGTTATCATCTGCAGGTGCTCGAGCTCCTTTTGATCTGTGTGGCACGGAGCCTTAGGTAGAGGAAGAGTATTTCGACCTAGAGCTTTCCATGGACTACCACCAGCACTGAATAGGTGTCGAGACTTCGATTTCTGTTGACCGATTTAGGAAGTTACAGTATTTTGTTATGTGAGAGTGGGACTTGTCCACTCAACCTTTTGGATTCTCACACATGTATATTTGGTTGGTTCCTACGTGGACCAAGTTATTGGAGTATTTGCTTTACGTCCGCTATGCTTAGTGTTTTTGTTTCCGTTCTGCATTGTATATCGTTTCCGCTATGTATGTTCAGGTACTCTGACAGGTTTCCATGTGTGACTTATGTATCATATCGGAAGTATGATACGGCGGTCACGAGTTAAAGTATCCCTAACTTCTAGGGGGTATTTTGGGTCGCAACAGTTTAATACTTGAATCAACTGGCGTAGTAGCTGGAGTACAATCAAACTGATCGAACCTCATGAAAATCTTCTGAATGTAGCTTAGCTGAGAAAGTGTAATTCCTTCGTTGCTCCTAATAATCTTGATTTCAAGTATAACATCTGCTTCGCCTATATCTTTCATATCAAAGTTAGACGATAGGAACTCCTTTATGTTAGAAACACTTTGATCATCCGTTCCGAATATAAGCATGTCGTCAACATATAAGCAAATTATCACCCCAGAGTTGTCTCTGAATTTGCTATATACACAGATATCACCACTGTTGACTTGATACCCATCAGTTAGAAGGACACTTCTGAATTTATCATGCCACTGTTTTGGAGCTTGCTTCAATCTATATAATAATTTCAGAAGTTTGCAAACTTTATTCTCGTTGTTTGGCGGAACATATCCTTTAAGCTGATCTATGTATATTTTTTCTTCTAGGTTGCCATTGAGGAATGCAGTTTTGATGTCCATCTGATAAATGATCAAATCCTTGATTGAGGCCAATGTAATCAAGATCCTAATGGTGGTCAACCTAGCCACAAGGGCATAGGTGTCAAAGTAATCAAAACTCATTCGCTATCTGAAGCCCTTCGTAACCAGTCTAGCCTTGAATTTTTCTATGGATCCATTTTGTTTCAATTTCTTCTTGAAGATCCACTTGCACCCTAATGTCTTGTTTCCAGGAGGTAGGTCCACCAAGATCCAAGTGTTGTTAGAGTTGATAGAGTGCATCTCATCATCCATTATCTCTTTCCAAAGATCTGCGTCTTTAGACATCATTGCTTTAGTGTAGCTTGTTGGATCCTTCTCAATCAAACAAATATACTCAGGGCCAAAATCCTTTGGAATTCTTGGTCAAGTACTTCTTCTTGGTTTAGAAGGAACTAGGTCTTCAGGCTCCTTCTACTTGAAACTGGATTCTGGTTGGTCCCCCACTATTTCATGACTTCTCTTGTATGGGAACACAGTTTCAAAGAATTCATCACCAATAGCTTCCACAACCGAGTGTGGTGCAGGAGTTTCCAGATTTAGAAATCTATATGCTTTGCTTGACATTGAGTAGCCAATGAAGACGTAGTCAATACCTCTTGGATCCTACCTTGGGGTTATTCAAGTTAGGCAATCTGACTTGGGGTAGATAACCCCAAACCCTAAGGTACTGTAAATTGGGTTTTCTTCCCTTCCACAAATCATATAGAATTGATTCTGCTTTCCATTGAGGAACTCTGTTAAGAATGTGACAGGCTAATAGAAGTGCTTCACCTCAAAGATTTGGTGGAGCACCAGAACTGGTTAGCATGGTATTAACCATTTCTGTTAGAGTTCTATTCTTTCTTTCTGCAACGCCATTTTGCTATGGTGTGTATGATGCAGTTGTCTCGTGACGGATCCCGTTATCTTCACAAAACTTAACGAACTCTGAATCAAGATATTAACCACCTCTGTCAGTTCTAGGTATCTTGATTCTAGTTTCCTGAAAATTTTCAACTTCTGGCTTAAAAACCTTGAATTTCTCAAATGCTTCGTCTTTAGTTCAGATGGGGGAAACATGTGTGTATCGAGAGGCATCGTCGATGAAGGTGATAAAATATTTTTTCCCTCCTCTTGACTATACACCAGTCATTTCACATATATCACTGTGAATAAGCTCAAGTAGCTTTGATTCTCTCTCTACACCCTTGAATGGAGGTCTCACAATTTTACACTTGCTGCAGACAGTACATTTTCCATGCTTATCACTGGTTGCGTTAGCTATTAGTCCTTGATTGGTCATAGATTTTATTTTCTTGAAATTAATATGACCTAGCCTACCTTGCCATAGATCAAAGGACTCAATGATATAAGCAGAAATAACTGGAGTTTAATTCATAGTGTTGAACTTGAACATTCCTGCTACAAGATATCCCTTCCCGATAAATATTCCATTTCTAGTTACAACGACCTAGTCGGACTCAAAAACTAGCTTGTATCCGAGCTTGCCGATCAATGCTGCCGAGACAAGGTTCTTTCGAATATCAGGTACGTGTAAAACGTCTTTTAGTTCAATAGTATTTCCGGAGGTAAATTTCAGCTTCACCACTCCCTTTCCTGCGACCTTCGAAGATGAAGAGTTGCCCATGAACATGTTAATTCCTTCCCCCACTAGTTCATAGGAATCGAACATGTTCTTGTCACTGCAGACGTGACGGGTGGCTCCAGTATCAATCCACCACTTAGCCTCTTCACCAATCAGATTGGCCTCAGTCACGGCTATGACCATGTTGACATTGTTTTTCTTCTCTTCCTTCTTCACAAACTTCTTCTTCTTCTGAAAAATTCACACTCTTGTTAATCTTGCAGTTCTTGGCATAGTGCCCCATCTTACCACAAGAGTAACACTCCACATCCTTCTTGAAATTACCAGTGTTATTGTTGTTGCTACTATTGTTGCTGTTACTGTTGTTGTTGTATGGACCCTTCTTCTTCTCAAACTTCCCTATCCTCTTAAACTCTTTCTTTCTCGGTTGAAACTTTTTTGATTGATGTGAATCAACCATATGAGCCTTAGCAGTCGGCTCCATCTTCTTGTCACGCTTTCTGCTTTCTTCCTCTACCCTGACATGATGCAACAACGTTTCAAGATTCCAGTCTCCTTCTTATGCATTAGCTTTGATCGATACTCCTTCCAGGATGAAGGGAGCTTGGCAATGATAGCGTTGACATGAAAGGTTTCATCCAGAACCATTCCAGCCGAGGTAACCGCATCCGCTATCTTCTGTAGCTCTTGAATTTGTTCCATGATGGTCTTGCCATCTACCATCTTAAATTCCAAGTAGTTTACAATATGGAATTTCTTTGTTCCAGACTCTTCTGCAAGGTAGACTAGCCTCAACACCTCTCACAAGTCCCTAGCTTGCTTGGTCTTCTTTGAGTGTTGTTCATATAGCTGGTCCGACAGTGAGTTGAGGATGTGATTTCGGGCTGTATCATCATCGTCAATCCACCTTTGCACTTGTGCAGTAACGTAATCCATATCTATTTTAGTGACATCGGGACCTTCTGGCATTTTTGGACACTCCTCCGTTAGGACATAATCAACCTTTGATTGCTTTAAGAAAAACTTTATCCTCTGCTCCCAGCGGTAGAAGTTCTTTTCATTGAATCGGGGCATCGGCTCAATCTGGTTTAGTCCTCGCATTTGAAAAGCAGCCATGAGATAGACAATATCTTCAAATTGTTGGTGTAATTGTGTAGAGCCCCAGACTTTTTCATGCTTAATACATGGCACTTTCGTTCCCATTTTGCCTTTAAAGAGGTATAATTAATAAATAAGGAAGAAATTGGAAATTTTGAACCGTCAGAAATGTCCCTTTTCGAAGTACGAACCCAACGCAAGTTGAATCGTCAAAATCAGACGAACGAGTCAAAAGATATGGCCAAAACAGTCTGGACCTGAAGGCAATCGTAGCTCGGAAGGCACTAAGGACGTAGCTCGGAAGGCGCTAAGGACGTAGCTCGGAAGGCACTAGGGACGTAGCTCTGATAACGTGCTCTGACAACGTACTCTGATAACGTATACATTGTGCATCTATTGTGCAACAGACAACGGGTACATCGTGCAGCAGACAACGTGTACGTTGTACAGCACAACGTGTACGTTGTACTGCTCACAACGGGTACGTTGTACAGCACGATTGGCACGTTGTACATAAGACAACGGACAACGTGTTCAGCACTATTCACAGCACAACGTGTTATTCACAACGGACAACGTGTTCAGCACTATTCACAGCACAACGTGTTATTCACAACGGACAACGTGTTTGGCACTATTCACAGCACAACGTGTTTGGCACTGTTCACAGCACAACGTGTTCAGCACTATTCACAGCACAACGTGTTATTCACAACGGACAACGTGTTTGGCACTGTTCACAGTACAACGTGTTTGGCACTGTTCACAGCACAACGTGTTCAGCACTATTCACAGCACAACGTGTTTGGCACTGTTCACAGCACAACATGTTTGGCATTGTTCACAGCACAACGTGTTTGGCACTATTCACAGCTCGATGTGTTCAGCACTCGGGTTTTTACAGAAATTTCAGTAAGGGTATTATGGTCTTTTGGTCGGTTCACTCTTACCTTAAGAGTTTAACCCGAGCCTTTAGGGCATCATTCAACACTTAGAGAGTTTGAGAGAATAGGAGAAAGGGGAGAAGGCGATTCCAACCTAGGGTTTCCATTTAGGAGAAGAATCAAAGGGGTTTAGAGACCCTAGATCACTTCAAGTCCGGTTTTTCTTCAAGATTAAGGCACAAACTCGTGAGGAGCATCTCCTCAAGCTAGGGCAGCAACTCACGGTTGTTTTTGGAAGGGGATTTCTCCCTCACTTGATCAAGGTCGGTACTCTTTGCTACCCTCCTAGTTATAGTTTCTCTTTTCCCTTTATTTCCTTTGATTTTCTTTCATTTACACCTGTGCTATGAGATGGATGGTTGTGAATGGTGAATGGAGGTGGATGTTGGCGAATGGATGCCGTGTGGATGATGTGATGAATGAATGAGAAAGGGCATTGTACTAATAATGAACATACAAGTGTGATGTGAGCATAACCCACCTAGAAAAGCATGATTTAGGTTTAAATGAAAAATGAATAATGAATAATGAATAATGAACACACCATGTTTGATGAAATGCCAAGGTGAATAAAGTGAGTTGTAAACTAGGAAATGCATGCCTAATAAATTATGGATATTGCTAGGGCCTATGATAGTGTGTTTTCTTGCTTTCCCTAATGATATGAATATTATATTGTTCAATCATTGATGTTATATGTGTTGTGAAATTACCCAAATGTCATGTTTAAATTCAAATGCAAGTATGCACACGATCCCACAAGCACGGCATGCATGACATGAATTTACCGAGGCTTTCAAGAACAAGGTTGAGAGGTGGGACATATCCTACGATATGTTTTACCTCGCTTTTCACAAGAAAACAAGAACAAACATCCCATGAGGGGTCTCCCCTCACTCACAAGTGCATATCATGAAGAAGGGCCTCCCTTCCCTCGCAAGTACATACATATCATGAAGAAGGGTCTCCCTTCCCTCGCAAGTGCATTGCATAAAGAAGGGTCTCCCTTCCCTCTCAAGGCATCTCTCAAGTGCATCTCATAAAGAAGGGTCTCCCTTCCCTCTCAAGTGCATGACATAAAGAAGGGTCTCCCTTCCCTCTCAAGTGCATCTCACAAGGATATCTCACAAGTGTATCTCACAAGTTACATGATTACATGCAAGCACGCATGACATGACACGACATACAAGAATCAAGCAAGATAGACAAGACAAGCTTTCAAGTACGAAAATGATATTTCAAGTCAAGTCAAGCGCACCATGATTTCAAGAGGTTTTATCGGCTTTCTACGAAATACAAGCATGATTATAAATTGCTTTGCTTCCTTGTATGATATGAATTGTTTCCATCTAACATATATGAATTGCCCTGATTATGTATTGCCATTTTTATGCTATGACTATTGGTTAGTATTTAGTACCCGCTGAGTATTCCATGCTCAGCTATACTTCTTATGTCGCAGGTTCTGAGGGAGCTGCTGCTCCATTTGATGTTTGTGCTCCTGGTCCATGGGTGGAAGAGGAGTACGTCGAGGAGCCTTGTGAGGAACCTCCTGTAGAGGGTTATCAGTAGGTGGTGTTAGGTTCTGAGTGGATTAGCTGTGGGTGAGCATGAGTGATTTTATCCATGTATTTTGGCGGGTCTGTCCGCACTTTCTTTGTTTTGATTTCTTTGTATTAAACTTGGATTCGTATATACATAGAGGTTTGTTTAGACTTCCACTGTGCTATGTTAGAGTATGTTTCCGCTGTTTATATCCTCTATTGTATATGCTCTGTGGGTTTCTTGCAGGTTGGTTTGTCAAGCAAGTCATGTAAGCCATGATTAGTCGTCCAAAGTTCACTCTAACTCCTAGGGTGGGTTTTGGGTTGCGACAAATTAGGCTAAATTCCTGCACACATAGCCACTTAGTAAATACAGACAGATAATAATACAGTTAATATAAACAATTAATTATTTAATTAAGTTAAGGTAGAGAATCGCTTCGCTGAGAGGCGCTACAAGTGAGTCTTTCTTGAAGATAGTCGAAGCCTCCCATGGGCAAGGGATATGGCAGCTCTATCTCCGGGATACAACTCAGCTCGGATTCTCTCCGGTCTTCCCAACGAGTTTGCACTACTCGGTAGAAGACGGAGTACTGATCTTCCTTTAGGATGCCCCTTAAAATTAAATATACATATCCATTTAATTTGGGTTTGCCATTAATCTAAATGTCCTAAAGTTCCATCAGATTTACAGTAAGAGATAATCTAATTAATTAGATAATATCTAAAATTACTATTTTACCCCTCAAGGTTTAAGGGTCTGTTTGGTTATAGGGTTAGGTCCAACCTGGTTTGGTCTAAACCTGGTTTAACCTATTATGTTTGGTTACAGATTCTGGTTTTGTCCAAAATCTATTCTGGTTTGGCCAAAATCAATTCTACCTTAAGTCCCGTTCGTTACAATTTTAAGTTAATCCATTTTAACTTAATCCAAGTCTGTTTGTTGACAAGAATATACTTAATCTGATTTTATCAGTTCGGGTTCAGTAAGGGTACAAGAACAGACTTGTCCAGATTAATCCATTCCACAAGATACCCCTGATTGGGTCCATTATGTGGATATGGTAAGATCACCCGAAATCGGATGGTCACCAAGATGGTTCTGCCCATGTAGAACAGATCCACTGTTCTACTCGATCTGGAATCCCAGATCGACCAACCGAACAGTATGGACGGTTGAGAAGCCCGAAGGCATTCTGCAACCTCATCAGGAGCTAGACAAAGCTATCCATTTCTTGGTATCCATGGATCGATCCAGATAGCCTACTGGGTCTGGTCTGGGTTCTGAGCCTCTGGATAATGGGTCAGGGTCACCATCTTCTCCATCGAGCTCAAGGACCACCATTAATGGAGATCTCCAAGTTAGGGTCCTCCTAAGAGGTCCCTAGTACGGAGTCATCCTGATGGACCATGGCTACTCGGAGTAGACTGAACCAAGGTGCACCTACTATGGTCTGGTGGCTCACTGGACTAGGTCCACGGATCAGGCTCACTGCTCTCTAGGCTCCGTGGTCTGGGCTCACGGATCAGGCTCTGGTCTGAGTTTCAGCAACTCTCAAACCCTCCCCAAGCCCCTCTATTTATAGAGGACCCAGGTCCTCTTGCATGGGCATGGGCTCAACCACCTGGCTAGGCCCTCCTACACTAGACAGGCCACATGGCACATAAGGTCAGACCTTGGTCAGAGTAGCCCATCATGGGCCTGCACCCACTGACCCAAGGCACTCATGAGATCTGATCCACCTGACACACCCATGTGTCTCCTCGGATCTCACACACCCAGATCCGACAGCCCAGATCAATCCTAGCCTGAGACTTGATCAGATGGCTCTGATCAACCACTCTGATCATCCGATCAAGGTCAACCTAGATTTACAGTTGAGATTAGATCAACAGTTCTGATTTACTCAAAAGAAATAGCGACCCAAGTGACTCGCAACGATGCGCACATGCAAAGTGTAAAGTACAAAATGCAAAGTGCAAAGTGCAAAGTACGCCTCATAGCGCCCAAAGCCCTATGCCTGCACCCCGACCCCGTGCGTGTGCGCTCGCTATGAGCGCACCCTAATTATCGTCTAAAGGAATTGGTGGGTCAAAGTCTACACCTCATGCTTGGTTGTTGACAACTAAGCAACCAATTGGGTAAATAAACTCTTTAGATTTTCTCTACTTTTCCGATGTGGGACTAAAAAACTAAGGGAAAGCACTAAAAGTGTATTTTCTCTCTTTCAAGAGATTAAACACCCAACCTAAACAAAAATTAAATTAATGGGGGGTTTTAGTCCATGATTAAAATCAAAACCCCGGATCCTAATGATCTGGTTTTTATTAATTTAAAACAATTTTAAATCAAAAAATCAACAGTTTAGGATCCCTGTAGCTGCTTCAAAGTCAGTCTGAGCCGGAATCCATACATCCTCTTCACTGTGCTTGTGTGAGATCCATCTCCGAGGCTTCCCTTTCCAGACAGCGTCAGTGCCCTTGATATCCTCCCCTGATGCTAATCCGGATCCTCACAGCATTGTCTCAACTTTCTATCTTGAAGAATCTGATGTGAAAGAATTGTTGATGCTTGGCTGTTTCCTTGCTTCTCATGCGTGTCTGGAGATCGCTGTTTTCACAGGGAGGCAGGGGTCCCATTGTGGTGTCAGCAGTAAAAAAAGCAATTGGGGACATTCATGTTGCAGGTGGGTCCCGAATGGGGGGAAGGGAAGCCAGTGATACTTCACAATGGGTGGGTTGGCATTGGCAAGACCAAGCAGGAGGGTGGGAAATTGGGGGCAGAGCTTCATTTGAGAGTGAAGCTGGATCCTGATCCAAGATATGTTTTCCAGTTCGAAGACGAGACTGCATTAAGTCCCCAGGTTGTTTAGCTTCAAGGAACCATCAAGCAGCCTATTTTTAGTTGCAAGTTCAGTCGAGACAGGAGGTAAGAATTGTATGAGCTCCTCTTTTTAATTAGTTGTGTAAAGTATACACCTTTGAAAATCATGCAACCTTCCATTAAACACTTTCAATCTCATCAGACTAGTCGTCTTAAATCGAGAATGTCTTTAGTTATCTCTTCTGTCTACGTCTTAAATCAAGAATGTCTTTAGTTATCTCTTCCAGTTTGTCTTCTTTTCTTACCTAACATTCTCTGGAGGAACCGTTTGTATCTGAAACCTCGCACACACACTGACACACACACAAAGATACACTCAACACACTCACACACAGTCACATACACACACACAGTCACAAACACAGTGCGCTCTCTCTCTCTCTGGGTGGGTGGGTGTTTATGTGTGAGATTCATATAGGGAAGGTTCCTCTAGCAAATGTTAATAAGGACATACATATATATATATATAACAATCAAAAAAGAGAAAATTCTTCATTCCCATAATCAGGGGCGGAGCCAGGTGGGGGCCTATGGGGGCACGTGCCCCCACTCAACTTTTGAAAAAGGTTTTTTTTTTTAAGGCATACATAGCCATGTGGGAGATGGAATCACAACCAATTGCAATTGAACCCGGGAGAGTTCAATCGCACCTATAGGTCAACACGTGTCCCTTTTAACCCCCATTAACTGTAGTTAATATTCATTAACCCATAGGTTCAACAATCTAACATTGGGTTTTTAAATAAGATATTAAAAAAAATTAACCTTAGGGTTAAGAAATTTTAACCCAAGGTTTAAATTTTTCTATAAAAAATCAAGGTTAGATTAATGAACCTTAAGGGTTGGTGAATCTTAATCATGGTTAATAGGGGTTAAAAAGGACACGTGTTGACCTATGGGTGCGATTGAATTGCTCCCGAGTCCAATCGCGATTGGCTGTAATTCGATCTCGCCTTGGGAATGGGGACATGAACTCAGGGGGAGTTCAATCGCTCCCACAAGTCAACACATGTCTCTTTTGACCTTTATTAACTGGGTTAAGCTTCACTAACCCTTGGGGTTCAATAATCTAATATTATTTTAAAAAAAATTTAATAACAAATATCAACCCTAAGATTTAAAATTCTTGACCAGGTATAAATAATTATACTATGTTATTCAACTATTTAATAGGTATAGCCATGAGCCAAGTGGGCAATGTTCCTTGAACTATTAAAAACAAAATATATCTTTTATAGCATGTTATTTAATTATTTGACTCGATATAGTCATGGGCCAAGGGTGTAAATAAGGAGAAACAATAGTAGTAAGATACGTACAAAATATATGAGCAAAATGTCCCAAAAACTTGGTCATAAAAAAAAATTTCGGGGCCTACGGCCCCGAATCCCCATCCTCCTTAGATTAAGATTATTTTATACCAACCTAATAATTTTCTACAAATCTATCGACAATTACTACCATTTTTTTATGAGCCATCACATGCCTCTACTACTAGAAAATCCTAGCTCTACCCCTGCCCCTAATACTCTTTCTGATAGTTTTTATACCTCATAATACCCTTTTATTTTCATTGCCATTATTTTCCCTAATACCCTTTAGTAGAATTGTTTTTTCTTATCTATACTATATTATATTATCTAACCGTAAATAGAAAAAAGGAAACACTAGCTGTCGAACAACATTCTAAATTCCAAAAATGCCCTTCCTTTGTCAACCAACCCTTCTGGAAGATAAAGAAAACTCTCTACTTATATTATGCATAGAGAAGAGAGAAACGAACCACTTTACCTTCTCCCTCATCCACTTCTCCATACGATCTCACAGATCACATGACTCTGATCATGCGTTCGCCCACGCGTTCCCACATACCAGTGCTACGAGCAAATGACTTCGACCACATATCCGACTATGTCTCCACCGACGGAAAACCAACACACACGTGGATCTGGAATGCCTTTTCTACATCAAAAAATCGAAACAATCTGTATTTGCTTAAGCTTTATACTCTGCTTCGCCGACCAACACCACCAGGTAATGGTTAATGCTTATATTATTTAGGTTATTACGATTTTACTAAAAAAAAAAAAGATTACGATTTGCAACTTTTTAGGGTTTGATAACCATTCAAGGTTGGATTACGATTTCCCTTTTTGTTGGGTGACTTCATGGATATGGGTAAATTTCTTAGTTTTGTATTACGATTTCACCCAAAGGGGGGGGGGGGGCGATTACGATTTTACCACACAAAAAAAAAAAGGATTACGATCTATTTACGGTTAGATTACGATTTCCCCTTTTTGTTGGGTGACTTCATGCATATGGGTAAATTTCTTAGTTTTGGATTATGATTTTACCAAAAAAAAAAGGGGGGGGGGGGGGGGGGGGGGGGATTGTGATTTGAGACTTCTTAGGACGCTTGTTTGTGACCCCCATTTGCAGATTTAGCAACTTCAGGAGATTTTTAGTACCTAATAAGTAGAAGACTAAATGACAATAAAGCTGGATTGTATATGCTATTTCCAGGAGTTAATGGATGCTTTCTTAAATTACAATGAACTTACCTCATCTAATTGCTGAGATCTTTCTCCACTACGAGCTCCCACCATAATTACTATCCTTAAACAAGCAAGTGACAAGTCACTGTCATGTTGGGTCATTTTATGTCCTGCCAAAAGGCCCAATGTCTGTTTACAAATTCCTCCAATTGGTTTGGAGCAATTAGAATTTAGAACTTGGACTTTTGAGGAGGTGGAGTTTCCCTTGATTGCTTCTACCCCATATTTTGAGATAGCAGGTCTTGTCTGATGAGGTTTTACAGAGGCTCTTTTGACCATGTCTGACAGGGAAGGAAAATGACACAGATAACTTAGATGTCTTTCTCATCCTCTAATTGGACAATGTGGTCTTCAGAAAAGTCATTCCATTTCTGCTAGCACCCTGAAAATCTGTAGTGTTTTTTTTCTCAATTCTTGACTGCTAAGAGTTCATCTCAACTCCATCCTCAGCTTGAGAAATTATGTGCATATACATAAACCCCCATCTTTGTTCATGGCGGCATATTTTGTAGGTTTTCACAGAAAAAGAAAATGAATATATTTGCACCAGAGTAGTGTAGGAGGTCATGATGCATATTTTCTGCCTATAGTATTGGGTTTTGCTAAAGGTTGGATAATGTAGTTTGTTGCCATTTCTATTGGCTTGTGGAGACAATTCCACTTCATAGTTATGTACAGCCCGAATATTCTAGCAAATCAATCTCTTGTTCCATATTATGAAACTTTTTCTAATATATCTCATAAATTCTTACTATTAGTGTCCATTTCTTCATAATGAAACTTGAGCTTTGTTTGGCCTTGATATTATTTGATTCTCACCATCTGTTATTACATGTTTCACTGTAGATTCAAATCTCTCCAATCCTCCAACCATTCACAACTGGCTCACTGAGGTAGTTTTTTCTATATCATGTTCAAGGGTAGCATTTTCTTTCTTAATGTATTGTAAAGGCATTTTTACTACAGTTGAGATTTTCTCCTCCAAGAGAATAATGTTCCCAGTGTTAGATGACATTAGTGCGATGATTAGACCTTCTTGGTAGAACTCAAATTTGAATTAACTATTTGTGGCTCATAATATATATATATATATATATATATATATATATATATGTAGCATTTGTAGCTTATAAATTTTGTATGATTTTGTCATTATACATTTTAATTAATTAAGTTAACATAAGCATTGTTATCTAAGAAGTGCACATTGGCATAGTAAGAAGTTAACAATTGTTGTCGACAAAGGTTTGATTATAAATATATGAATGTTGCGCTTATCTTCTGCAATTATCTTATTTGCAATTTTCTCCTCCCTTTTGCGTTTCACATGGGATAAAAATATAAATATTTGAAGCGAGTGGGGAAGATAGAGAAATTCCTTATACGTATGAAGCAGGGGTCAGGCAGGGACCAGACCCAGTCCCTGACTCATAGGCAAGACCAGTAGCCCTGAGGTTTACTGGTCTATCCTGTACGCTCCCCTAGCCCCTCTGGGACAACCAACTCAACTGCTTTGATGGGACGGGCGAGAGACCTACTATGACTTGCCTCTCTCCGGTTCGTTCGGGATGGGGAGGCCGTGGAGAGCAACAAATGGCTGGTACAACCGGTACACTGAAGGTTGGGTTCCCGCTCCCTGCATCTCTGTATTGTCTGACCATGGATCTCGGCAGTACAAAAGGAAGTATGCGTGAGCTTTAGTAGCAAATGTGGACAATAGAATCTATAAATATTTGAACGCTGCTATTATCTTATGTGTGATTTTCTCCTCTCTCCTATGTTTCACATGGGGTAAAAATTAAGATAACTACCCAGCTCAATGTCCATTGTTGACTATTCTATTTCTCACATGCTTTGATAAAGATTTTCTTGTTTATGATGCATGTATTAGGTTATTTGCTCAACTTAGTGACATATTTGCTTATTACTTGAAAGATTTCATACTCATTGCAATTACATGAATTGTTTTATTTGTACTTACATTTGTATTTATGTGGTAGATTTCAAAATAGTTGCATATTTGCTTATTACTTTATACAAATGTAAGTACAATATGACTACTTTTCCACATACATATTCTATATATTACCTTATTACTAATTTTAGTTTAGTTATGTATTATACATAGATAAACAAACGGACAAGAAAGAGAACCGGAGAGTCTATTTTAGACAATACTATGCTACATTAAGCGAGGAGAAAAAGGAAGAAATGCGGAAAAAAAGAGAGAATCATACAGAAGGAAAAAGTTATTAAGCGTGTTACATAGAAATGCACTTCCCTCAGACAATATTATTTCACAAAGTGGTAAGTGCTAATATTATTTTGAACCTATAATAGCAAATCTAAAAGCTTGTAAGTGGCAATTATCTTATTATTTTTACTCCCATTATACTATAGGTAACCAAGTTGTACCAAGAATATTAACTTCAGGCGAACAGACAATCAAATTTTGTCGTTCTACTTACGAAATTGGTAAGAATATTGACTTCATGTTATTTTTTACACAAAATAAGAAATGGTACCATAGAAATGTAATGATATTGTTGAGAATATTTGTATTAGGATCAACATCAAAGGATATGCCACCCTTTTCTTCGTCTAGCACGTGTGAAATTGGTAAGTATAAACAATGAATATTAGCTACGTAGTAATAAAAAGAACTAATATTACTTATAGTTAAGTGACATGAAGATTAACTATATTGTAGAATGTACATTGTAGACACCCCATTTTTGGATGCCCCGATGATTTAACTCCAAGTGTCGAAAGGCGAGCTTCAAATGACGAGATCCGGACTCCGAAATAGCCCTAAACACACTCCAAGGTTGAAGCCTAAAACAAGCCTAACCCAAGCCCGAGCATAAATCAGCCAAGACCCAAAGGATAGGGCCTTTTAAGGCCTAGAAAATCCCGCGCCCTTTAAAAGGGCGCGCCACCTATTGTTGCCATAAATCCTCTCCGCGGCTTCTTAAAGGGCGCGGCACGGAAAACCCGAAATCCGTCTTCGTTTTGCGTGCTACCTCGTTTTTTGGGTTTTGGGTTATTTTTTCAGTCCCACATCGGGAAAAAACGTGAAAATCCTATTGTTTCACCTTATAAAAGGAGCCTTACTCCAACCCATAACTGATCTTGGAAAATCCAGAAAGTCTTGAAGACTTGGAAAAACGGTGAAAACTCTTGAGAATCGGAGGAGAATCCTTTAGGCTTTCAACTTGAAACCTAGGAGAACTCTGAAAAAGCCTAGCTTAGCCCTCGAATCCTAGAAATTCCAGTCATCAACCTAGGAGGGATCTTCACCAACTTTGAGGGGAAATCTTGGGAGTTCGGATCTCGTCAAAGCATTCTCTTCTCTTCAACCACTTGGAGCATCTATAAAGGGAAAAGGTATGCCACATCCTCATCCTCTGTTTCTACCCGTCCAAGTCTCTTCTTCCCTCACTCTCCCCGAGTAACTCGGAGATTTCCCTCTTCACGGTTGTGCGGATGAGGAAATCCGGGTGAAGGAGAGGGCCGGAAGACCAGATCTTCGACTTCTTTTTAAGTTTCTTTATTGTTGTTAGTATTTTATCCCTTTTCCACCCAAAGGTAAGCGTGGCCCCTCTTAACTCGGTTGAGGAGAGACGTGTGGCCGTTCGCCGATTTAGGGAAAAGGGATTTTGCCGCGCAAGTAGAGAGAAACTCACCCTAACTCGGTTGAGGAGGGGTGGCTTTCCAATCTCGAAATAAAAGAAAACAAGTAGGGATGAAATCGCCTTAACTCGGTCGAGGAGGGGTGGTTTTTCTCGAAATAATAATAAAAAATAGAAAATAATTTCGAATTAATTTAATGGAGAAAGTTAAGAGGTAACCGTCGCTCGACGGAAGAGGTGGGGTGCCTAACACCTTCCCCAACTCATAAAAGAATCCCCGGACCCATTAAGGGAAAGATTTTGGTGTGTTTATTCTTTTTCCTTTATTGCATGAAAAAGTAATATTTTTGGTCGATGACGAGAATTCTGAAAAAAAAAATAAAAAAATAGAAGAAAACAATTCTTTTATTGAATAAAACAGAGTTCTGAGACCCATAAATATGAAAACAATATTTTCTATAGAAAGTATTATCAATGCTCTAAGGCAGGCACTGAAGACTCAATCTGAATCTGAAGAAGCACCACCTTGGTCCTTCAACTTATGACGAAGGCGAGCCAGCTCAGCATTCAATTTCAAGATTACCTCCTGGCTACTTGACTTATTCCCACCAATGGGATTCTGGAAATACTGAAACTCCTTATTCACTGCTTCCAGAACGTTGACCTGAGCCCTTAAGTCCCGTATACAATCCTGATATGCGGCAGCCTCAACCCCCATTTTGGCAACTTCAGCCTTCAAGCCGGCATTTTCAGCAAGAAGGGAAGTTATCATTTCTTCTAACTCTTTATAATTTGGCTGATCTTCAGTAGGCACAGTACTCATTGGTTCCTTTCTTTTCTCGCCTACACAGGGGTGTGGAGGAGGAACATAGGGGATACAACAATCGGTGAGCCATCTGACATATTCCTCGGTGACAAGAGATTCTTGGTCATCACCAAAAGTAGACTTCACTCTTGATCTCCAGCCAACCAGAAGACGGGAGAGGAGCTTTTCAGACGAAGGCCCAAAATCAACCACATCAGTTATAGCCTCGATAACAGGAATGCCTTGAGTACGTCCGAATTGGCGCACCACCCGGTTTGGAAAGTACTGGCTAGAACCTCGAAGACCAATTAAAATGAGATGATCTCTTCCAGATGTACCTGAAAGGACCTCTACAACATGGAGCCAAGAACACTTCCACACCAGCACATCTGGAGCCAGCGTGATAAGTTGATCATACCATGACTCTGGACTGTCCAGAAAAGGAGGAATGCTATTGAAAGAGCAATGAGATTTGATCAAATCCTGTCTCATAAAAGCCGGAGTAGCAAGAGGATTACAGAACTTGAGATGCTCTAATATCCATATCTGTAACAATGAAATACATCCTCTGAAGAAGCCGCCTCTCTTTTGAACACACCGATCCAAAGCCCTAAAAGTCTCAGCCAACAACATGGGGACGAAGGAATGACCTGTCATTATCTGCTCAACCACCTCCAATACCTGCATATCGATGTAGTTGAAACTCAACGGAAATAATACATGCCCGACAACTGCAAGAGCAAGGGCCCGGAAACGGTACTGGGGCCAAGAACCGGGAGGGCCCACAAAGGAGGGAGTGCTAATCCAACTGGGATTCCTCGGTGAGAAGTAGTCTATCAGAAATTTCAAAGAGCAACGGAAATAATTTTCCTCACCATCCAACTTCTCAAGAAATCCTCGCTTCACTCCTAGGAAGGAAGATGCTTTAGTTTTCCAACTAGCCCGATGAGTTGGAAGAACAATTCTGCCTTGGTCAAAAGGTACTGATAACAATCTTCCATATTCCTCCAAAGTCGGGCTGAGTTCAAAAGCCCCGAGCCTAAATACGTGGAATTCCAGATTCCAACAGCCCAAAAGAGCCTCAACAAGATGGCCGTTAATTTTCACATCAAAAAGGGAGGCCACATTACCCAACTTCAATTTATGGAAGGCTTCTTGCTCCGGCGAATCTAAGGAATTCATCCACTGTTTCAGCCTTTTATCATAATATTGATGATTCTCCAAGTTGGGCAAGGTATGAAAAACGGAGGCTGAATCGTCATTGCCGCAAACGGAATATTCCATCGTGTCCGGATGAGTCGAAAAGTCCTGGATCGAAGTGCTGAAGCTCTCGGACGAATAGTGTTGAAGCAGAGAATGTTCAGACAAGGGAAAGTGCAGTGCAAAAAACAGTCTGTTCGCAGGTTTTTAAAAGAAAAAATTCTCAGAATCGCGCCCTTTAAAAGGGCGCGGGACACAAAGTAAGACCAAAATGGGCACCGCGCCCTTCCAAAAGGCGCGGGTGACGGGGCATCCGAAAATAGCACCTGCTATTTTGTTTCAACGCGCAATTGCGCGAGTTGCTCCGCGACTTGCTGTACCTGTTTCAGGGAAGTATTTTCCATGCAGTTCATACATACATTCCTCCAAGGCCGCTGGCCATTCCCATCCTCCCAAAATTTTCAAAAAAAAAAGAAAGTTTCTAATTATTAAAAATTTATGTTTACATTGCAGGAAGCTTTACAAAATGGATAAAAAAAAAAATAAAAAAAAAAGAGGGGAAAATCCCTAATCTACTCTCGAGACCTCGAACTCCGAGTATGGCGTGCCAAGTGTCCACTAATCCTCGTCATCATCCTGCCAAAAGAGAAGGAAAAGAACAGGGAATAAATACGCTAGTAGTACACTTTATCAATAACAATTAATGAGCATATTTATTAATTGAAGTACTCTACCTGTGCAGAGTCAGCATCAAAATCGAAGCTAAGGTCAGGACGGGGCCGACACTGCAAAACCCAAAGAAGGAAAAATCAAGCAATGTTGGTGCAGGAAAACTAAGTCAAAGAGAAAAGAAGTTTTACCTGATGGGGAGGGATCTCCGCCAAAGTGACTGAAGGATCCTCAAAGGTCGCACACCGACCCCTCAGACGTGCCTGGGGAAAAGGAAAAAATCAGATCAAAGGAATTGCTGGCACCATTACAAAAGAAGGATGAAAACTTACGTTCTCTTCAGTCAATGCTCAGTTATCCTCCTCCAGGATAGCGAGTAGAGGTCTCTGTAAAAAAAAAGAGCAAAAGTTAAAAAAGCAAAAGTTCAAGACATCAAGTAAAGAGAAGCACGCAGAAAAGAAAGCTTACCATCTGGAAATACTTCTCCACCAGCTTGCCTCCAACCTCGGTGGCCCCAGGACGAGTAGAAAATGGGCGCATGATGGGACCAATAGACACGCCCCGGAACCAGGAAAGATAGAAAGAATGCGTCACGACCTCCCCAACCAGATGGTGGATAGGGACACCGGCCGTGCGCATCTCCTCCATGAAAGCATCATGGTCCAATATGGGCGTCATCTCCGGAGGGGGGAACGGAATCCGAAATTCTCCATCACTCTGATGAAGGACTCGCTCTCCCAAGAAATACTCGCAAGTCCCTAGACACGAGAAGGCCACACGGCAGCCCAGGAAGCGTCTCGCCCCTCTGCAAAGGAGCCGGGTCATATCCTCAAGAGCGGCAAAGGGCCGAAGAGTCACCTGCATTTGAAGCAACAAGTTATCAGCAAAAGGGATAGAGGACAACAGTCATTATCAAACTCAAGTATCGTCTTACCCTCCTCAGAGTCAGACGATCCAGCTCCTCTCTAGCTTTATCCAGGAGATGACTATCAACCTTGGAGCAAGGCGCGCTCCACCGAGAGGACCTCGGGAATGAAGTAATGTCAGGAATCCTCAATGTCGGGCGGAAAGGATCGCGATACTCATGAGCCCACATCTGAAGCAAGCAATGAGTTAATAAGAAGCCGTGAGACAAAGACAAAGAAGGTAAACAGTAAGAAAGGAAGATACCTCGAGGAAAGGATAGAAGAAACGGGCCGATCGACCTCCCCCACGAGAGACTCGGCTGAGTCCTGCTAAGATGCTAGCGTAGATAGCTCCTCCCCAATCAAAATTATCAAAACGGTCGATCGGATCCATCAAGGATAAGAAGCTAGAATCCACGCATGATCGATCGGTCATGAAGAAGCAGGAACCCAAGATAAACAAGAGGAAGACGCGGAGTATACTGGTGAAAGCAGGGGAATCAAGATCGATAACTGCAAGAGCTACTTCCCCCAGAATACTACCCAACCAGGAGAGCTTCACCTTGCCCGCTTCCCATCCGCTATCCGATGCTACAGTCGCCGGTGAAACTCCCATCAAGGCAGCAGCCTGATCCATGGAAATATCGGGAAGAGGTGGAATCACCTCACCAACGATCTGGATCCCTGTCAGCATCACAAAGTCAAGGGGAGTGATCGCCAACTCGCAGCAGGGAAAATGAAAGGTGTTAGTGTCCCCAAACCATCTCTCGCAAAGGGCAGCAATCAATCTCCGGTCACTCTGGATCCGGGGAATGGTCAAGAATGAACCGAGCGGGGTCCTCCCTAGAGCATCTCTCAAGGCAGGTGAAGCAACTTGATAAAATGTCAACACGTTCTTCCACGAACATCTCCAACCTGAAATGGGTGTCCTCTGCAAAATCAAGGGTAAAAATTTAATCATGTGCAACAGGCAAAGGTAAGCGGTTAACTCTAGCAAAAGTCTGCATTTTTCTTACCTCCTGATTTCGGCAAAGTGCCGAGATGTGCTCTCCTAGACCCTTCAGAAGGGGTGTGTCAGGGACACCTAACACCTCAGGCCCAGGATCCAAGCCTGATCGCCTCCTACCTCTCGAAGAGGAAGCCCCTGCGCCGCTAGAACTCGCACTCGCCCGAGAGCTCTCAATCGGGTGCTCCTCCACATCCGTGGGAGGAACATAATCCTCATCCTGCTCGGGGCGAGCCGAGGAAGACCCCCCAGACCTCATTCTCTTCGGTCTGACCATGTCTGCATTAAAAGGATAATATTTGTTATTTTGTGGAAAATCGAAATTTGATATCCCTAACGTGCACTTCCAATTAAGAATATGGTGAAACAGGAACTCAAAGCAAGTAATAAAAACAACAGGGATAATGCAACAGTACCATGGTTGTTTTCAGAGTCAAATTAAAGTTCAGGGCTTAAATTCAAAAAAGGAAGAAGTGTTGAGGTTTTATAGGGTGTTATTATCCGACTTCCATCAGATCACTCGGTTTTACATCAACTGTGACAACTACTTACGGGTCTACACACTGTTATGGGATGAATTCGAGCTCGAATCAATTTTGTTCATGAACTGACAGTCAAGACCTCGTCACCCTTGTTTATTTATTTACTGTTGCTACAAAAATGAGAGATCCTGTGAATAGACATCAATCACAGTCCATGGCATCGAGAAGATGGGTGGTGATACTGCTATAGATCCATTTTTGGAGATATTTTAAAGGTTTTTTAAAGATTGCAGGAAAGGATAGGATTGTAAGCTCCTTGGTTTTTTTATCATCAACAGCCGAAATATTCACACTGTCGATCTCAAAGAAGCTTAAATCCTATTGGTTTTGATCTACAACAGTGGTAATGATTTCCATTTACATATTAAACACTGTCGTAGAAGTATACATGCATGGTTCAAGGAAAAGGAGAAAATACGTAGAGCAAGATAGCAAATGGAAAGAGGATTCACGCATAAGGAAGAAGAAGAAATGGGAAAAATTTCGAATTCTAGAGGGATTCCATGGGGCTTACCTTAAGTCAAGCAACCTGTGATGGAAAATCGCCCAAGAGCTGGAATCGTGAGAATGAATAGCGAGATTGGGGGTTCTCTTGATGCCCTAGAACCCCCAAACAGCCCTGAAATGCCGAAATGGAAGAATCGCCGGAAAAAAGAGGGTCGCTAGAGAAGACGGCCGGAAATAGGGAAGGATCGCCGGATTTTTTTTGGTCGGAGGAAGGCTATGTCTTCAAAGTGGGGAGCAAATCTTCAGGAGGGACCACAGAGGAAACAAGGAAGAAAAGAAAAGAAAAGAAAAGAAAGAGAAAGAGGGAGTGGGCCAGGCGCGTGAGGAGTCACATGGACTCCTCGCCTTCCAGAAAGGCGCGGCCAACAAAATTCAAAAAAAAAAAAAAGAAAAAAAAAAGACCCTTTTGCAGCACGAGCATAAGCATGACCCACTTCTCCTTTGCCTACAGCCAATCAATGACTGTCAGGCTAGGGGGTCCTGCTATAAAGTAAACTTAAGCATACCAAGTAATGGAGTGGTTTATTCCATAACCACAGCCGTTAAAATTCCCTATTTTGTACAATAACGTACTTCGTACACCTTGAAGTTATTTAAAGATTTAAAAGAAATTTTTGAAAAATTATTTGAAACTCTCTTTTCACACCACCTTATTTTGCGCAGGACTTGGATCGAGCCTGTGAGGGGGATCGAGGTTCCATGAGAAGGCCCACGTGTCGGACCCATCTCCGTTTATTTTCCACCCTTTTTTCACCGAGATTTCAAATTATTCTGATAAAACGATTTTTAAAATATTTAAAATAACTTCAAGGAATATGAGTAATCTTCACATGTAAAATAGGCTTATGTCTATTTTCTTTGCCGTTCTTTGCAAGCAAATCCGGCAAAGAGGGGCAACTGTAGACACCCTATTTTGCATGGGCCTGAGAAAACTCAGTGGTGCCAAGTACTGTGAGAGAAGACGAGATCCGGGCTCCCGAATATCGAAGATCAAAGCCCAAAAAGCCCAAACCCAATCCAGCTCAAGCCCCAAGAGGCAGGGTTTTTTTTAAAATTTGAAATTGACCCGCGCCCTTTAAAAGGGCGCGCCCCTTATTTTTGCCTTAAATTCAGTCCCGCGGTCTTTTGAAAGGCGCGGTGTACAGTCAACCCTAATTGCGACCTCGTTTCGCGTGCCAACGGGTTTTGGGTTATATTTTTAGTCCCACATCGGAAAAAAAACGTGAAAATCCTATTGTTTCACCTTATAAAAGGAGCCTTACTCCAACCCATAACTCATCTTGGAAAATCCGGAAAGTCTTGAAGACTTGGAAAAACGGTGAAAACTCTTGAGAATCGGAGGAGAATCCTTTAGGCTTTCAACTTGAAACCTAGGAGAACTCTGAAAAAGCCTAGCTTAGCCCTCGAATCCCAGAAATTCCAGTCATCAACCTAGGAGGGATCTTCACCAACTTTGAGGGGAAATCTTGGGAGTTCGGATCTCGTCAAAGCATTATCTTCGCTTCAACCACTTGGAGCATCTATAAAGGGAAAAGGTATGCCACATCCTCATCCTCTGTTTCTATCCGTCCAAGTCTCTTCTTCCCTCACTCTCCCCGAGTAGCTCGGAGATTTCCCTCTTCACGGTTGTGCGGATGAGGAAATCCGGGTGAAGGAGAGGGTCGGAAGACCAGATCTTCGACTTCTTTTTAAGTTTCTTTATTGTTGTTAGTATTTTATCCCTTTTCCACCCAAAGGTAAGCGTGGCCCCTCTTAACTCGGTTGAGGAGAGACGTGTGGCCGTTCGCCGATTTAGGGAAAAGGGATTTTACCGCGCAAGTAGAGAGAAACTCACCCTAACTCGGTTGAGGAGGGGTGGCTTTCCAATCTCGAAATAAAAGAAAACAAGTAGGGATGAAATCGCCTTAACTCGGTCGAGGAGGGGTGGTTTTTCTTGAAATAATAATAAAAAATAGAAAATAATTTCGAATTAATTTAATGGAGAAAGTTAAGAGGTAACCGTCGCTCGACGGATGAGGTGGGGTGCCTAACACCTTCCCCAACTCATAAAAGAATCCCCGGACCCATTCTCGATTTTTTATTTAATCGAGGGTTCTTAATTGTGGGTGACCAATCACACCCAGAATCTTGATTGGTGACGACTCTAACAGATCTCGGCTTCACATCGGTTGGAAAACACGGATGTGGGGAGGGGATCGACTCGGGCCGGCTATCGCACAGTTGGCGACTCTGCTGGGGACTTAGAGGATTCGAGCCTCAATTTAACTTTCTCCACTAAATTAATTTTTGTTATTTTCATTTTTTTTATTTGTCGTTTTCTTCTGCTTTATCTTTTGCACTATTGTTCACGGCATCCACTTCCCCTCATGTTGTCCGAAACCGGACTTACCCCCATATTTGGAACTAAGTAGTTGAACGACCGTGGATAGCATCCCGGAAACGGCGACGAAACATTCCAACCCCAATCGTTTTGAATAAAGGAAATGCACGAGTCGTGCACGGATATTCTATGATTGTGGGATCCATTCTAGGTGGATATTAGAACCCTACAAACCTCATATAGAGATATTTGTTGAGGACACGTTAACTTGCATGTTTTCTGATGATAGTATTGAATGATGTTAAAGTTTAGATTAGTCATCTGCACAATGTTCAACTGAGTGGTGCCCTAAGTCTTTGGTATCCGCACTGGATATTACAGAGCAACTACCCAAAAAGCTCAGGCATTAGAACATTCCCTGTTCACTATATTGGTTATCTCCATGCTTTATATTCGAGATTTTTAAGTCTCTGTTGATGGACACTTAGTTGTGAGGAACTTTTCTTTAAGAGAATGAGTCATTGTTTTTTTTTTTTAATTCCCCTAAGTCCTACGGGCAACCTTGTTAGAGGCTAAAAACCTCTATCCCGCCTTTGTTTTAAAATTCCCCTAAGTCCTACGGGCAACCTTGTTAGAGGCTAAAAACCTCTATCCCGCCTTTGTTTTAAAATTCCCCTAAGTCCTACGGGCAACCTTGTTAGAGGCTAAAAACCTCTATCCCGCTTTTGCAACATTGACTCACTTGTTTTGGAAAAGAAAAAAAATTCGAATCGAATCAAAATTTTAGCTAGAGGAAAGTTTCCCACCAACAGAAGCATCCATCTTCAGAGATTTTTTCCATATTTGATCCTTTTGGTTTTCAAGTTATTCTTAACAGCTCCAGGGAAGGAAGTATCGTCTGCATTGACTCAGCTTATCAGGAGCCTCCCTATTCACTGAGGTCTAGACAAAGCATACTCAAGATGGAAGAAGGCAATAGCCCCGCCCGAGCAAAATTTAGGCAAGAAACCGAAACTGGTTTGGCCGAGTTAAAAGGCAACCTTCAGAACATGACACTAATGATGGAACGGATCTTGGCTCGATATGACCGGAACAAAGGACCAAAGATCCCTGGAACATCTGATGTACATCCCCCAAATTCTCCAAAGCAAACGTGGACAGATACTCCGCCACCACATGGGGATCAAAAAAATTCAGTCTACCTTCAAAAGAAAGAAGAATGGCGTCATGAGAGACCCAAGAGTGTGCTAGCCACACAAGTAGAAAAGCTTGAAAAAGATCTGAGATCGGTCAAAGGCTCCGACCCCTTTTCTAAAATTGGTATTGACGATCTTTGCCCTTATTCTGTATCAAGTCTCCCGCCGAATTTTGAGATTCCCAAGTTCAACAAGTATAGTGGCCAAAGCTGTCCTGTGGCACATTTAAAACTCTATGAAGGTGCTTTGGGGATATACGGGAAGAATGAGCAGCTGATGTTGCAGCTTTTTTAAATGAGTCTGTCAGGAGGAGCTCTTCAATGGTTTGCAGAACTTGATCATTCCAGAATCAAGTGCTGGATGGACCTAGCAGAAATGTTTATGGCTCGATATCGGTACAATATGGAGGTAACTCCCACCCGGTTGGAACTCCTCAAAATGGAGAGGAAGGCATCAGAATCATTCAGGGAACATGTATATCGGTGGCGCGATACAGCCGCCAAGGTCAGGCCTCCCATGATGGAAGAGGAGATGGTCAGTACTTTCATTTCAACATTGAAGGCCCCGTATTACGAGCGCCTAGTAACACAAACAAAGTCAAGCTTTGCAACTATTGTCCGGTATGAGGATGACATTGATGAAGGGGTCAGGACTGGGAGAATCATGGATTATACCACTTTTCAGAAGGTAATGTACTATCATGGTAGTGAGAATCCTGCCCCAACAAAAACATATGAGGGGAACTCTCAACCGTTTCAGGTGCACTCTCAGCCTCAATCATCAGAAGGATATATGCAACCCACTTAAGTGGAAATGCCTCAACAAGAGCAACAATGCATAAATCAGAGTCAAAGTTCGCTCTCGATGCATGAGGAGGACATCACAACTACCTCTCGGGCAATCAATGTCATAGACATGGAAGGATGCAATGTTGGCCCATCTCCATCTCAAGCTCGATTTCAAGCTCATTTGAACAAGAGTCAAGTCTCCTTTATCTCCAACACCATATCCAAGCAACAACGATCGGTTCAACGACAGCCAGTCGTCTTGAGCCGGTCTACCCCTCTACCACCTAATCCTATGCCACGACCAATCGTGTTTGATTGGCCTACCCCTCCACTACCTAATCCTGTGCCACAACCAATCGTGTTTGATTGGCCTACCCCTCCATCCAACCAAACTGCAACCCCACGACCAATCGTGTTTGATTGGCCTGCACCTCCATCCAACCAAACTCCAACCCCGCAACCCATTGTATTTGATTGGCCTATCCCTCCATCCAACCAAACTCCCATCCTAACAGACTTGAAAAGGGCTCCCTACGATTGCAACAATATCCAGCCAATAAGGAATGAAGTCCCAGGAGAGGTAGTTGTCGAGGTTGAAGATTTCAGTAAGTGCAAACAGATTTGTAAATCAGACTTGGCCAAAGAGAAGGAGAAGATCAGAGAGGATGAGGAAGAAAAAGAAGAAGGTGAGAAAGGAAAAGAGACTGAGGGAGAAAAGAAAGAAAAAGAGACTGAAAGAGAAGAAAAAGAAAAAGAGGAAGAAAAGGAAGAAGATGAGAAAGGAAAAGAGACTAAGGGAGAAAATAAAGAAAAAGAGGCTGAGGGAGAAAAGAAAGAAATAGAGACTGAGGGAGAAAAGAAAGAAATAGAGACTGAAAGAGAAGAAAAAGAAAAAGAGGATGAGAGAGAAGAAGAGAAAAGAGATGATGAAAGAGAAAGAATAAGAGAAGATGAAAGAAAAGAATCTGGAAAAGCAAAAGGGTACAAAATCTTCATTGGATCTATGGAGGACATCTCTGAGCAGGTTGAGAAAACAGAGCATTCCGTCTTTGAACAGATGAGTCCACAAGAAAAAGCATCCGAGGAAGATTGGGATAAAGGTCAGAAATGTCAGAAAGAAGGTTCAAACCAATCAAGTATTTTCTCTTGTGCAGGTAAGGAAAATTCAATCTACCCTTTGAGGGCAAATGGAAAGATGATGAATTGGGAGGTGGCTCCCATCTAGTGGCGCAAGCTCGACCATACCTCAATGGTCTCTGAAAAGCAAGGTTTCATTAGTTGCTTGGTTACCACCCGAGGATAGGCCTTCGGCCTCGGGTGGGATTAATTTAGAAGGCAACTCTTTTTGTAAAAAAAAAAAAAACAAAAACAAAAAAATGGAAAATTAAAATTGAAAAAAAAAAAAAATTTTGAGTTTTTTTATTAGGCTATTTCAAAAAAAAAAAAAAAAAGAAGAAAAAGGGAGAGTTTTTATTTACTAGTATTTTGTTTTTGTTTTCAAAAAAAAAAAAAAAAAAATTGGAAAAATATGATGAAAAGAATTTGACTGAAATAAATGAAAATTGGCAAAATGGATCCTCTAAAGAAATTTCAGATTCTTTCTGGACCATCATGAGAAAGACATTAAGAGTTAAGACCAATATAGGAGAATCTGAATAAAAAAACCTAGGTTCAAAGGAGAAACCCAAGATGGACCATCAGAGGTAGCAAGCTAATGTGCTTGACATGCAGATATGAGATCTAAATGAAATAACTTCAAGAACAGGCAGATGAAAGTACTATGCGAGCAATCTAAGATCACCCATCATAATTTCTCCTGATATAGACAACGGGTGAATGAAGTCATAGAGGCAGCAAATAAGAGACCTGAAGTGGATAATTGAAGGATGTTCATCGAATATCAGGTGGTGTCATTCTATGATGAAAGCCAAAACATGATGACACGAGTTTACCTCAAAGACTATGGTGCTTCCACACAAATGACTCACTTCAAGAATCCATGTCAAATCATCTCAACATAATCAGAATGGTATTTTCCGGGAGAGCTCTCATCATGATAGACAGAGAATTTGGACTCTATCAAAATTCAAAAAGTACCATGCATAGTTCAATATTGAGTTATATGGTTAAAATTGAAAGGAAGAGAGGCCATCCTTGCATTTCTCCCATCAACTTTATATGTCATCTAGTCAGCCCCTTTGAGCCTTAGCATTCGTTTCACAACCAAACAGGGACATTTTGCACCCACACTGGGGCATTTTTGGTACAATCGGGTAAAGCCGAAAGTTCAAGGTACCCCAGTGTCCATAAAATGGGGCAATTTTTGTGATCAATTATGAAAGAAGAAAAAAAAAAGAGGTCAATTGCTTCCGCCAAAATTCAGGGTATCCCAGTGTCCGGGAGGGGGAACAAAAATGAGAAAATCAAAGCAGTACAAGTGGGCCAAAGCAAAAAGTTAGAGTAACCCCAGTGTCCATACACTGGGGCAGTTTTTTTAAAATGCCCAATGAAGAAGTTGGGAAGGGAAAAGCAAGACGAGCGGGAAAATCGCCCAAGGAGAAAAGGAACAAAACCCAAAAGCAAGCAAATGTCTCAGTTCTTCCCAATTATCACAACCTTTGAGCCTTCATCATTTCTTTCAAAAACCCTAACCATAGCCCACGTTTCGTCCTACCATTAAAGTCCTCTCGGATCAATGATAATCATAAAAGCTTAAGATTGGATTACGCATATGCATGCATAAGTTCAGGCGATGACGGATTAGAGTGATTGAGAGAAAACTATAAAGAAAAGCATGACTTGAAAGGGCACAATGAAAACCCGAAAGGGCGTTGCGAGTAAAAACATCAAGTCATGGCAAGATCAAATTACTGCGGGCATGATGAAAACCCCTTTGGGGGCGTCAATGCGCAAAAATTACGCAGGTCAGACCTGTTGAAAACCATAATTGGCATCAGGGGTAAAAAAGGCAAAAAAAAAAAAAAGAAAAAAAAAGAAGCTTCAGCATTCAATTTTACATCATAACCAGGTCTCAATGCTCAGGATGAGAACAGAAGCAGTTTCAAGTCGGACAGTACCATATAGTTGTTACACCATTGAGGGTTAATCCAAATGACATAGGCAAATGCGATGAGGTGGATACTATGTTGGTCTAAACATTCTGAAAGTGGTCTGAATCATGCCCATCAATTTTAATCTTATCATAATTCTAGTCATCATATTTTTCAAAAAAAAAAGTGTGCTTGCTTGGATGTTTTTGAACTACGCTGGTCTGATTCTCTTTTCAAAGGATACGTAGGCAACCGTCATAGGTGCGACCCCACTGGTGGAAAGTTTTCTGTTTGTTTTTGTTTGTTTATTTATTTTTCTTTCTTAAAAAAAAAAAGAAAAAAAAAAGAAGAGAGTTTGTGATCCCCATTCCATTGGACTCTGCAATGATTTCCAATAATATTCTTCATTTGTTTTATTACAAATTACATACAAAATCATAAATGCAGAAAGTGAAATCTCTAAATCTTTTCCAATGGTTCTCGGCTCAGTTGACTTCAGCGACACCATGCCCATCATCAGCCTCCGGCTCTCTTCTGCTCCGCCTACCTGCAAAGGCACAAATACAGGGAGTAAAGTACATTGTTTCTTTTTGACATAATAATACTGCATAAACTGACAACTTTCAGAGAATCAAATGGTAAATGTCAAGGTATAAACATGCATGTTTTGAAAGAAATATCAACTAACTAGTACTTACCTGTGCAGGACCAGGGGCAATATCAAAGTTCATATCCGAGTCGAAAAAGTACTTTCAGCTGGAGCTCTATGCTGCAAAGCAAGAAGAGAATCAACAATGGATCACAAAAAAAAAAAAAAAGATTTTTAAGCATGCTTACCTCGCTTACCTGCAATCAATCAATGGTTGTATGGTTGGAAACCGTGCTACATTAAACTTTGGGTTCGTTTTTCGAACTTAATATGCATACCAATCGACAGTCTGATTCATGCCATAATCATGATTGTTTGACTATTGCTACTATGAAAATGATGTGAGCATCCTCGAACTGAGTTACAAATTTGGAAAAAAAAAAATATATATATATATTTTTGAAAAATTGTTTAAAAGCTTTCAAATCTACCTTATTTACCACCCCCTTTGCGCAGGTTCGGATCGAACCTGTGAGGGAGATTGAGGTCCATGATAGTGCCCACGTGCCGGATCCGTCTCCGTTTTCCTTTACCTTTTTTTACCGAGCTTTTAAATTATTTTGAAAAAATTGATTTGTGAAAAATGTTTGACTCAATCACGGATGCACACATTAGTTTTCAAGTGCAAAAATGGGCCTATGTCTATTCTTCTTTGTCGTTCTTTGCAAACAAATCCGACAAAGAGGGGCAGCTGTAGACACCCCATTTTTGCATGCCTCGATGATTTAACTCCAAGTGTCGAAAGGCGAGCTTCAAATGACGAGATCCGGACTCCGAAATAGCCCCAAACACACTCGAAGGTCGAAGCCTAAAACAAGCCCAACCCAAGCCCGAGCGTAAATCAGCCAAGACCCAAAGGATAGGGCCTTTTAAGGCCTAGAAAATCCCGCGCCCTTTAAAAGGGCGTGCCACCTATTGTTGCCATAAATCCTCTCTGCGGCTTCTTAAAGGGCGCGGCACGGAAAACCCGAAATCCGTCTTCGTTTTGCGTGCTACCTCGTTTTTTGGGTTTTGGGTTATTTTTTTAGTCCCACATCGGGAAAAAACGTGAAAATCCTATTGTTTCACCTTATAAAAGGAGCCTTACTCCAACCCATAACTGATCTTGGAAAATCCGGAAAGTCTTGAAGACTTGGAAAAACGGTGAAAACTCTTGAGAATCGGAGGAGAATCCTTTAGGCTTTCAACTTGAAACCTAGGAGAACTCTGAAAAAGCTTAGCTTAGCCCTCGAATCCCAGAAATTCCAGTCATCAACCTAGGAGGGATCTTCACCAACTTTGAGGGGAAATCTTGGGAGTTCGGATCTCGTCAAAGCATTCTCTTCTCTTCAACCACTTAGAGCATCTATAAAGGGAAAATGTATGCCACATCCTCATCCTCTGTTTCTACCCGTCCAAGTCTCTTCTTCCCTCACTCTCCCCGAGTAACTCGGAGATTTCCCTCTTCACGGTTGTGCGGATGAGGAAATCCGGGTGAAGGAGAGGGCCGAAAGACCAGATCTTCGACTTCTTTTTAAGTTTCTTTATTGTTGTTAGTATTTTATCCCTTTTCCACCCAAAGGTAAGCGTGGCCCCTCTTAACTCGGTTGAGGAGAGACGTGTGACCGTTCGCCGATTTAGGGAAAAGGGATTTTGCCGCGCAAGTAGAGAGAAACTCACCCTAACTCGGTTGAGGAGGGGTGGCTTTCCAATCTCGAAATAAAAGAAAACAAGTAGGGATGAAATCGCCTTAACTCGGTCGAGGAGGGGTGGTTTTTCTCGAAATAATAATAAAAAATAGAAAATAATTTCGAATTAATTTAATGGAGAAAGTTAAGAGGTAACCGTCGCTCGACGGATGAGGTGGGGTGCCTAACACCTTCCCCAACTCATAAAAGAATCCCCGGACCCATTCTCGGTTTTTTATTTAATCGAGGGTTCTTAATTGTGGGTGACCAATCACACCCAGAATCTTGATTGGTGGCGACTCTAACAGATCTCGGCTTCACATCGGTTGGAAAACACGGATGTGGGGAGGGGATCAACCCGGGCCGGCTATCGCACATACATCAAAAGTGATTGCTCAATCAAATACAGGTAGAGTATATAAAAAAGCAAAAAGAGGTACAATTACCTTTAATTCCTTTCTACAATTAATTAGAAATAAACATAACAAAAAAAATAGTTAACATTTCAACTCCCATCTCATGCAGATAAGAGAGACCATAGCTCGACGTACATCAATATTGTTCTGCAAGATATAGCCCAACAACCAGATATTCTACCATCTACACCAATGTGTAGACATTGTGGTGCCAAAAGGTTTCTTCATGAACCATCGGGCTTCTGTTGCTCTGATGGACAAATATCATTGGTTTCGAATGACACTCCTGAAGAGCTTCGTAAACTATTTACTTAGCATATTGAAGAATCTGGTGAATTTAGAAAGTATATTCGTACATACAACTATACTTTCGCATTTACATCATTCGGCGTCAAATATGACAAAAATCTTTGCAAAAGAAATAAATGTGTATATACCTTTCAAGTATAAGGTCAAGTTTACCACTACATCAATGAGCTAATACCAGGAGATGGTCATCCTTCTCATTTGTAGCTATATTTCTATGATACTGAACATGAAGTTGAGAATCGAATGCATATATCATCTCAAAGCTCAGATCAGATATCATTCAAAAGCTTATTGACATCATATCAATCAATCCATATTGCTTATTCTTCCGAACTCTTCGAGATATACCTACTTTGGAAAATCATCAGATTTTAATTAAGTGTGATGATGGATTAGATCAAAGAGTTTATAACTCTCCATCAGAATCTCAAGTAGTAGCAATATGGATCGAAAATACTATAGCTGATGTACGTGCTGAACGAGACATCGTTGTTTACAGTCATTCAAGATTTAGTCATAAAGTACAATATTACTATGGATGTTATGATCCATTGCTGTATCCATTATTATTTCCTTATGGAGAAAGTGGCTGGCACGAAGGGATACACAAATTACAACAAACAAATAGAAGAAGATATTCTGGAGAACAAAGGTGTCCTTCGCAGTTGACATCAGTAGATGATCTTTTTCAAAAAGAAAAAGAAGGTATTAATCGCACATAGGTATATCTTATTTACAATCAAGATACTACAAATATCAAACAAATACTAACATCTTTATGTTATATATTGTCCAATGCAGCAAAAAAAGAGTAACAAAAGAGGCACTGTCTCTTGCCGGGAATACTACTGTTACAAATTACAAATTCGACCCAATATAGATTCAATGTTGTTACGCTCCGGCCGTCTCTTACAACAATATGTTGTTGATATGTACATTAAACTAGAAACATCTCGGCTGGACTACTTTCGTTATCGACAAGATGAGATTCGTGCCGATTTATACCAAGGAATTGTTGATAGCATTGCTGTTGGAGAAACTCGTGCATCTAAAGTTGGCTGTCGAATTGTTTTGCCACCATCATTTATAGGTGGGCCAAGAGATATGCGACGCCGATACATAGATGCAATGGCATTAGTTCAACGGTTTGGCAAACCTGATATTTTTTTGACAATAACGTGTAATCCCTCATGGTCAGAAGTTAAACAGGAACTACAGCTAAATGAGGAAGTACAAAATAGGCCAGACTTGATTGCTCGAGTATTTAGAGCAAAACTTGAAGAGCTAAAAGAGGAATTGTTCAAAAAACAAATATTTGGGCAAATTGCTGCATATGTGTATGTTATTGAATTTCAAAAGAGAGGACTTCCACATGCTCATTTCTTAATTATATTGAAGCAGAAGTACAAAATTATGTCTCTAGATTCATATGAAAGGTTCGTATGTGTTGAACTACCTGACAAAGAGACCAATGAGCATTTATATGCAGCAGTTGTAAGACACATGATGCATGGTCCCTGTGACACTTTAAATCCAACAAATATATGCATGAAAAAAGATGGTCATTGCAAGAATCATTATCCTAAAGAATTTTGTTCTTCAACAACTCAAGGGAGAAATTCTTATCCAATATATAGACGACGAGGCACTGGTGAACAAGTGAAAGTAAGAGGTGCTTATTTAGACAACCGATGGGTCATACCATATAATCCATATTTACTTGCAAAATTTGACTATCACATGAATGTTGAAATTTGTAGCTCAATAAAAGTAATCAAATATTTGTACAAATATATCTATAAGGGCCATGATCGAGTTGTTTTTCACATTGTTGCTGAAGAAAGTTCATCTAATATTGATGAAATACAACAATTCCAAATTACAAGATGGATTTCACCCCCAGAAGCTACATGGAGAATTTATAGTTTTGTACTGAATGAAATTTATCCAGCTGTCAAGAGTTTGCAATTGCATCTTGAGGATCACCAACTTGTCAGATTTTAAAAAAAAGATGACCTCTCTCATGTAATTTCCGATGATCGTTCATCAAAGTCAATGTTAACAGAGTATTTTTTTACAAATGCAAGCAATATTGAAGCACGTGGATATCTTTATAAAGAATTTCCTGAACACTTCGTCTGGCATGATGACAAAAGATATTAGAGTGCAAGGAAGAAAAAAACTGCTATTGGTAGAATTGTGACAGCATACCCAACCGAAGGTGAAAGAAATATCTTACGGTTATTACTCAATCATATAAGAGGATCAACATCATTTCAAGATTTAAAACTTGTCAATGGCATTCAGACGTCATCATTTCATGAAGCTGCATTCCTACAGGGCTTGTTGGAATCTGATAATAGCTTAGAAGAATGCTTAGAAGAGGCATCACGATATCAAATGCCGCACACTCTGCGTCGATTATTTGCTACTCTGTTAGTTTATTGTAATCCGAGCAATCCTATGCTGTTGTGGGAAAATTTTGAAGAAGCATTGTCTGAAGACTACAAAAAATCTGAATTGCTTGATGTTAATACAATACGATTCAAAGTATTGACAAATATTAACTCCACTCTTCGATCAATGGGAAAAAGCATTAATGACTATTCTCTGACAAACATAAATATCGAAATCAATGAAGAGGAGCTATGTTCAAAAGAAGTTCAAGAAGAGTTGAATATTCCTGTGTTTGAGCAAGATTTACTTTCAATAGCTACTTTGAATGAAGAACAAAAGCGTGTATATGATATCATATTACAAAGAGTAGTTAGTCGAAAACATGGAGCATTTTTTATTGATGGTCCTGGAGGAACTGGAAAAACTTACTTATATCGAGCTCTTTTGAGTACAGTAAGATCGAAAGGTTTAATTGCTTTTGCAACCGCAACTTCTAGGGTAGCTGCATCAATAATGCCTGGTGGTCGAACGGCGCATTCACGTTTCAAAATACCAATACATATTGAAGATACTACAACTTGTAATGTGAGAAAACAAAGTAAAGTTGCTCAATTGCTTCGAATAACAGTGCTTATTATATGGGATGAAGCATCAATGGCAAAGCGACAAGCAATTGAAACATTCGATGAAATGCTAAAAGATATAACAGATTCTTATCTCCCATTTGGAGGTAAAGTTATTGTGTTTGGAGGAGACTTTTAACAAGTTCTTCCCGTTGTTCCAAGAAAAAATAGACATGAAGCAATCAATGCAAGTTTAGTTACATCAAGAATATGACATGTATTGGAAAAAATCAAATTGACAGAAAATATGAGAGCAAAATTTGACCCATCATTTTCTGACTTCTTACTACGAGTTGGAAATGGCACTGAAGAAATCATCATTGAGGATAAGATAAAAATACCGTCATATATGGTCATTCCTTATATAGATGATATCACATCAAAGGTTGAATTGATATAAGCAATATTCCAAAATGTAGAAAATAATGCCTACAGTTCAGAGTTCATCACTGGTCGTGCCATATTAACTCCAAAAAATGAGTTCGTTGATGAAATTAATAATATCCTGATAAGCCATTTTCCAGGACATCCCATCAAATACTATAGCTTCGACTCAACAATTGACGATACAGAGCAAACTCAACAAGAAGAATTTTTGAATAGTCTAACACCAAATGGACTACCTCCTCATGACTTAACATTGAAGATCAATTGTCCCATAATGTAGTTGAGAAATATTGATCCACTTGCAGGACTGTGTAATGGAACTCGATTAGTATGCCGGAGTTTCACACCTAATGTTATTGATGCAGAAATCGTTCTTGGTCACCATCATGGAAAAAAAGTTTTCTTACCAAGAATTCCACTTCAACCATCTGAAAATGATAAATACCCTTTTTTGTTTTTAAGAAAACAGTTTCCAATTCGTTTGAGTTTTGCTATGACAATCAATAAAGCACAAGGGCAAACACTAGAACATGTTGGCATATACCTTCCTTAGCCTGTCTTTTCTCATGGCCAATTATATGTTGCGTTATCTAGAGCAAAAACAGCAGCTTCTATAAAAGTTCTTGTTAAACCAGGATCAGATGACTTCTCAGAAATTATGTGCACTCCAAATGTTGTTTACCAAGAAGTACTAGCACTTGCTAATCATCTTTAGCATATAATGGTTTCACAGGTAAATGTCAACTTCTTTTTTATTAATAACCATTTTTTTTGCACTTTAGTAAAAATGATCATTTTCATTATAATATATTAATTGGTTAGTTGTGTTACTTTTCCATCTAAAACTACTATCATATCCATAAAGTCTCATTTCCCCTTTACATGCCTTATGATGGTTTATCTTTCACACTTTATTTGTATAAATTATAGATCTTACATAAATTTATGATTTCTCTATATGCTTCACAGGTTCAAGAACATGCCAAGAGATTACAAACTTATCTCTGAAATCACAGATCAAACAAGAAATTAGACCGTCAAAGTAACTGTCAATGACAAAACAAATGCCCGTTGGTCACAGAACAATAATAAGAGATATCAAAGAATGACATTAAGTGACCGTCAGGTAAACAAAAGTATTTTATTACTTTCACTATTACTAATATGATACAAATTTGTAAAAAAGTTTTATTGTTTGTAGGGGAAAAGGGTCCAAGCGACAATTTTTGATGATGATATTGATTTTTTCCAAAATACTCTCACTTTGTTCAAACAGTACTACATCTCTAATGCATATGTACGACCAATTGATCCAAGGTTCAGATATGTAGACAACAATTTCCAATGGACTATAAATTGTCAATCTCAAGTCGAGGAAGTTAGTGATGACAATCAAGAAATAGAACAAGGGCTCTACAACTTCATACCATTTCGTGATCTGCATAGCCACATCAATTCAACAGCACAACTAGGTAGTGCTCTCACCTATTTATAAATATTATTCACATTCTATTATTAATTAATTATAACCACACATTACACGATTTGCAGATATTATTGCCATAGTTTTGGATGTGCTACCATAAAAAATGGTCAAATCAGAGACAGTCGCAGTTCGAGAGATGGTGCTTATAGATGAAGAGTATGACATCCAGTCTTTTATATACACATTATTTGTTTATGTCAATGTAACTTATTTAGTTAATTACTAATATATATCTAAATTTAATAGCTTAAATACAATCACTCTATCAGCATGGAATGAATTTGCATCAAATGAGGTAGAGGCAATTTCTGCATTGTTGGACACAAAGCCAATTATTATTGCCACTCGTATCAAAGTATCATCTTTCAATGGTACGTATACATGTCAACTATTCTTGCTTTTATATTTAGGATTATAGTTAAACATAATGATTTGTATTTATTAATTTATCCCCATGGTTTGACCATCTTTTTAGGTCTATCATTATCCACGAGAGGATCAACAATGATATTGATCAATCCTGATATAATTCAAGTTCATTCCTTACGAACTTGGTAATGATAAGAAATTTTATTTCTTAAAATATTTTAAAAAAAAACATAAAGCAATAATACCATGCCTTTTTTAGGTCATCTCAAAATGATGGTATCCTTAATGAAATACGAGAAAAGACATGTCATATGAAAAATCAAAGCACACCCATAAATATCAGTCAAATCGTAGAATCAGATCAATTGGTACAAATTTCAAACTCTATTATTGTTATTTTGATTTTTCATTTATAGCTCTTTGTTTCAATTATAATTAATTAACATAGAAGAAATTTCTTCTCTTTTCATGGCACTTTGTATTCTACAAGGGCATCAATTTCTATACTTGATCCACAACAAAAATTCTGGTATATGAGTTGTAGTGCATGTAAAAAAGGAACTTCAGTAGAATACGACCAACCAATTTCATGTTCTTATTGTTCTAAGACAAAAGCAACTACACAACCAAGGTACAAAACATATAGAACCAATATCAAAGTGGGTTGATTAGGAAATTCTGCACTATGAATTATGTTTACTGTATACTACATTGCATAGTGAATAGGTGATTTAAGTGTCATGGTAGTTTAATCATTCTGTTCTAACTTCCTTTTTAAAAAAAATAATTATATTTAAGCTTGCCAATGGTCAAAGAATTACATATTTGGATTATTAAATAATGGTTAGCTAAAATTAGGGAATAACTAATCAGTGTTGGATTATCAAATAATGTTAGTATTAACCATTACCACATTGCTGAACTATGAGAGAGTAAATCCATCTTCTATCCTACAAAAAAGAATCAAACTTATATATAAAACCATTTGAACTTGCTATTGATTCACGTGCCCTCAAAATCTAGAAAAGTGTAATGGTTAGAACGTCAAATAATGGTTAGCCAAAATTAGGGAGTAACTACTTTGTGAGATTTTGGCACACTAAGGTATGGATCAATGCTTTAAAAAAAGTATACTTCAAAGGAATAAATTGCCTTTCTTAGAGTTTATTTTGCTTTCATTTTAGGGTTCTTAGCCATATCCTAATTAAGTTACCTGCTTTGGAATTCAGCTTTTTGGTAGTGCCATTTGAACAATCCTTATTGAATTCTTTACCTTTGTATATCTTTCCTTTTCTTACAAATAAATCTTGGAGAGTCAAAGGATTAAGATTCTTAATCCAGCTTTATTAGTACTGACGCCCCCTCCCCCCCCCCCCCCCCACCCCCCAAGGAAAACTTAGCTTGTTTTTTTTTTTTAAAAGGAAAACATATGAATCAATGAGTTTGGATCACACGATTTGATCTATGTGCACACCTCATGTCGTAAGCTCTAGGTGTAATTTAGTGGACAAAGTCAATTCGCTTTGATTATCTGGAATTCTGGATGCACTGAGAAGTAAAATAGTTTTGAAGGACCCAAGAGATATTAAGACCAGTAGGTTGAATTGTGTGTGTGTGTTGATAACTTGTACCCATGAAACATATAGTTTAATAACACCTCCTTATATACATGAAGGTCTATATCTCATAAACATGAACCATAAATTTCTTCGAGGAGGAGAGAGAAGATATCTCTGTTAGCTTTATGTATTCTTTATGTGGGTATTTGATCTGAGATGGGTTTTTTGCTCTAATGCATGTTCTGTCTTTGTAGAGTACATAGTTTTTCATCCCTTCACCTCTATAAATAGAGGCAAGGTTCTGAAACATCTCACTGGCTGATTTACCATCAATTATATCGTGGTTCGTCACGAACCCAATTGAGAAACCTCCACAAGTGAACCTTGTGACCTGCAAAAAGAAACACAGACACATCAAAATCTTGATAAATTAGCAAATTTCTCATCTGGGTTTTTTGAATTTGAAATGAAAATGTAATTAAGATTGCCTGAATTGTGAAAAGTGTCTCTAAATTCCAGGTCTATTGTTAAAGTCAATCTCTTCGATTCTACTGGTTCAATAACAGCAACAATTTTTGGAGAACAAGCTCAGAAAGTCATGTCTTGTACATCAATACAATTGATGAATTTCTCAAATGAGGTACACTTACTATTCAAGTCATTTCCTACAACAACTAATTCTCAATTCTATGTTAACACCTAACAACTTATAATTCTCATTTCTATGTTAACAACAGCAACGTACTCACGAAATTTAGAGTTATGTGGACGAATGCAATGGAAAAGAGTTTCTCTTTCAACTAAGATCAGTTCAATATATGCAGGGAAATGTTGCAGAACGGAGATACAATGTCATATCAGTTGATGACATACCCACAAACACTTGAAAATCTCATCTGTGATATACTCTTAATACTGTTTTGTGGATGTTAATATTGGTTTTTTTTATGTTAATACTTTTTTTTTTGGACTGTGCACTTTTAATAGTGATGTAAATATCCAGCAAAATGTACAAAGCTTTAATGCTACTAACTTAAGATGGAGCTCAGTTAGTTTTTTTGCTCAAATGTTATCTTTATGGAAAATTTAGCTGCTCAAGCATCATGCCCTTCATGTGTCTATAAAAAAATTATCCAACCATGTGCATGGCTAAGCTTAATAGGAGCCATGGTAATTTAGAATTCTCTTGTTCCTTTCCTTTCTTATCTGTAATATCTTGTTTTTGGTTTGTGCATTGTTAGTAGTTATGTAAATATTCAGCAAAATGTACAAAGCTCTAATGCTACTAACTTAGGATGGAGCTCAGTTAGTTTTTTTTTGCTCAAATGTTATCTTAATGGTTTCATGTGTCAATAAAAAAATTAGAATTGCTTTTTGTCAGTACAAAATTTATCCAACCATATGTATGGCTGTGCTTAATAGGAGTCATGGTAATTTAAGGATATATTCCATAATGTACTTTTTCTATTCTCTTAATAGGAACCATGGTAGTTTTAGAATTTTTCACATTACAAGTTCTCTGAATTGCTTTGTGTCAGTAGAAAAATTATCAACCATATGTATGGCTGGGCTTAATAGGAGTCATGGTAATTTAAGGATATATTCCATAATGTACTTTTGTTACAAATGGAATTCATTTTCTTGTTATCAACTAAATATATATACTCTGAATTGCTTTACTTTCTTTACAAATGGTTTTTCCATTCTCTTAACAGGAACCATGGTAATCACCGCACGTGCCTTGCACGTGCCTCACCTACTAGTATTTTATATAAAAGAGGCATGTCACAAAATGGCAAAATCATTCACCCAATGATCCATACCAAAAATACCCCCCAAACTTTTTTTGTTCCCAACATGTCCTTAAGTTTTAGTATACTCAAATTCCCTTACATATTTTTTTGGTTCCTAATATAGCCCTCAAGTAATATTTACCAAATACCCTTGTACTATTTTCTTTATTTTCAAAAAGCCCCTAAAATTTCTATACCCAAATGCCCTTTTTCCATTCCTTAAATTTTATACCCAAGATGTCATTACATCTTTTTTTTTGTTAGTAACATATCCTCAAGTTATATTTCTCCAAAATGGTCCTCAAAATTTTGTAATATATATATTTTATTATTATATCTATGCACGTGCACACCAACTTCTGTGTATATATATATATATATATATATTGACAAAAACCCCGTGCGATGCACAGGTGGTAAATAGAAAATAAAAATAAAAATAGTTATAAAAAATTGAAAAGCAAGTTGTACATACAGAGATGTACATTCCTATATACAAAAATACAAGCACAGGCAGTATATCACGCATAGCAGGGCTATTTGCCATTCCTCAAAACTCTTATTTTCCGGTGCTTATAGATAATGAAGAAATTGCTAAATTTCATACAAATGAGCGTCACAATTTTTATTTTTCAAAGATTTGCTACACATAGAATTGGTAAACTTAAGATTCTATTACATCTTGCACCTACGAGTATTGACAATATTTATATTTAGACCTGATAGTTTTTAGTTTGATTTAACCCCGTCTCAAGTTAATATATACAGTTAATATATACTGTCAGGTTTCACAATTACTAAAGAAATGTTTGGAGTAGATATAGGACACATATACAAAATGTCCTTTGACGGTCTGAAATCATCTAAAGCAAAAAACATTTAAATGTAGGAACACCATCCTAAGCAAAATAAAAACTACCACCTCATTCAACCTGAAATCAGATCTACAAACACCTTAGCGGCTGGCTACCTTAGGTCTAGTTGTGTGTGAGTTTAGTGTGTGTTAGTTACATGATAACATTCCATCAAAAAATCAGATTTACAATTACAAAACCCGAATCAATAGACCTATCAACAAAAATTTAAGAAAAATTAAAATTGAAACTACTCAAAGTAACATCTTTCTGTGACTAAAACTCTCTAACTCACAAATAAAACCTCACAGTAATTTACCCGCTAAGAATGAATTGAGCCAATTCCTTAACAGTTATATCCGAACCCAAGAAATTAATTCAACTAAGTTCAACTCAACTTTTAATTTAGCACTGACATATTCTACTCAAGTTTAGAAACTGTAAAGGGATATAATTTCATATATTCCATTAATATCATTTTTCTACTCAAGATTACAAACGGAAAAAAATGTTTGTAAATTGATGGTTATCCATTGACCATTATTGAGGGATAACCATTTGCCCACGCAAGAGGGAACTCTTAGTACGTCAAGTAAAGAGTATAATTATTAAGGAAACATTTCACAAATTCCTTGACTCAAGAGGCGTTACAATCATATATAGGGGTATACGGAAACCTATGACATCTTTTTAAAATCAAATTTGTTTATAAATGGAATGTTTATCCTTCGTTGAGGGAGACTTGACCACACGATTCTCTAATACCATAATAATATTTTCAGTTTCTAGGGTTCATTTTGCAACCAACGAATTTCTGGGAAGAAGATTATACCATAATAATATTTTCATTTTTAGAGGTTCATATAGCAACCAACAAAAAATTTATAGGGAGGTGAGAAAATAGTTAGAGAGAGAACTCATGTACGTACCATAGGAGAGGGATTTTCTTAAGAAGGAGAAAGAGCTGGGACGGCTGAGCAAAACGAGACGATCACAGACCAGTGACCGAAAATTCTAACGGACGCAAACCAGAGACCTCAATTACTACTCTCCTATTTGTTTGTTCTTTTGTTTAAAGAAAAAAAATGTCAATTTAGTGGTGTTTAAGATTGAGGTTTAATGTCAATGAGTATCGAGGACTAAATGCCTGGTGAGACGAAAGGATAGGAGGAGTTGTGAAAGAATAGACTCTTCGAGTTTTATGAAAGTTGGAGATAGACAGAGGCACAAAACCATAGGACGGCTCCTCAATTGGAGTCGGAGGAGTTAATTGGTGAGAGAAATCATAAGAGAGGAGGAAACACCAATAAGATGCTACCACTTGGATGCCACGTGACATCAATTTGAAGGGATTTGAAGTATGCCACATGGATATCATCTGGTATGTATGAGTAGTATAGATAAGAGTTCCAATGGGCTAGTGAGCGCTTTTTTTTAAAAACTTGACACGCGACATGTTTTTTGGGAAACTAACCAATGGATGTCAAGGTGGGTCCCTTTGGAGACAGCTTCATTATCACTGACTACTAGAATAACATATTTTTCATCAATCTCTTCAATGAACTGATCTTTCTACTAACGAGATCTTTCTACTAACAAGAATTTGTGGTCCTTCGTTTTAAAGATACATTCACCAACTTATGGAGTACTGTACCCTGCCCATTTATATAAACCATTAAGTTTACAATTGATTTTAGAGTAGGGCAACTTCATTCATCACACATCAAATTGCACTTATACTCATCTCAAGCCTGCTCAAACTTCCTAATGTACATCCTTAACTCATCAACTTCCTTGTCAAGAAACCTCCCACCAATCTCTTAAAGATTGCTGTTGTTATGTCATTAATCATTACTAAGAAGTAAGGGGAGTTTGGCGCATTAGTTGGAATGCGGCTCCAGTGAAAAAATCTAGCTATTGCCTTACTAACTTTTACACTTAACCCCTTATCAAAAGTAAGCTTCACACTAGGCAGAGTAGCACTATTGGATCGCATCAATTAGGAATCACTAGTATATGTGCCTCGGCCACTTGGTCCCCTACCCCCTTCGAAGTCTCACTAAGCATCCACGAGCTACTAGATCAAGGGATATGTGGCGGTTCATGCTATAATGACTCTTTAAAATCAAAATGCCTCCCAATAGAAGTAATGAAATGTCAGGCCTCTTCATCATAGTGTAAGGTATTCATACTATTTCTCATGCCCTCTCCAAAGTCGTATCATCATCGATCTCCTCCAAATCATCCTTACACTCCGCACTCCCTCCTCATCATCTGATATCCATTTCATGATCACTATCCTCTAAAAAATCTTTCTTTTTTCGGCCTTAGCCTGTTGTAAATCTCTCAAGTGATTCTACACTCATCATTAGTCGAATTTCTTTCGGGACCCTTGGGCGCCCTACCATTTCATCTTTTTTGTGAGCCAGATGCTCATTAAATCGTATAAGTCCCCTAGGAACAATCTCGAGGAAGTACTTGCATTTCCTCTTATGTCTATGACCTATTTTTAGCCCGTACTCCTAACCAATGTCTACTTCATTTCTAGGCACAATGTCCTACTCTCTCAATTTTATAGTCACACCTCACAAGTCACAAACTATCAATCTGCAAAGAAAATAATAAGATTAAAAATGAATTAGTATGTCAATAGTATATTTAAAACCATCTACCTACCTAATTGTAATGAGATTTTTCCGATAGCTCCACATGTCACTTGCTTCTTGAATGTTGGTGGACTGGTAGAAGGAAGAAGGTGGTGGCAGAGATTGTTTTTGTTGAAGAGGATGGAGTTCGCCCTGTCAAGACACTCTGATGATGAAATCAGTATAGGAAGAAGATGAAGTACAAAAAATGAACTTAGAACAGAGATTGAGAGTATGAGTCAGGGTCTTTGCTTCTGGTTTCCAGAAAATAAGTGGTTTTTTGGTCGATTTTCTTAGTCCCCATCTTATTGTGTGTCAAGGTATATTTATAAACCCAGGTGAGCATGTCCGTTCATGCCCATGGATGGCCATGCATCTTTTTTGCGATCATTACAAAATATGTTTGACAGATCTTCTCCCAAACGTGTCACATGTGTAAGCTTATTTCTTCTCAGATCGGTTCAATCGAAAGCAGTTCGAGGTGATCAGCATTAAATGCTAAGTCAGTGCTTGTCACCTAACACCAGAGTAAGTAGATCGCCCCCTGATGCTTCTGTCCTCCAAGTCGGTCTCGTCCTTATCACCACGATTTCAGAAATCCTCCTGTAGACCACGAATTCTGAAACCGTCCTGTAGTCCATGAGTTCTGAAATCTTCCTGTAGACCACAAGCGGGCTTGTCTTCAATTAGGGTTTGGATTTCGTCCCAAGAGTTGTATATTTCCCAATTTTCTTCATTACACTAATCTAAGAAATTTTTAAAAAAAAATAGCAATATTACCTAAAAATGACAACATTTCATTTCTAATTTGAATACGGTACAAATTAGATTCTACATGTGTCACAGTGTCACTGTTATAGCAATTACTTATTACTCATAACACATAAGATAATACTAAGAGAGACAATAAAAGTAAGAAAATTATATATATATAAAATAATTTTTAACACTACGAACAAGTCTTATGAAACCGATACGTATTGATAGGGATAGGACTTGTCTGATACGTATCAATTTTGGACGAATCATATTAACCTAATAATAGCATCTCGGTATATATTTTTTTACATGTCATCACCGAAATCGATATGTATCGGACGATATGTATCGGTTTCGGCGATTTTTATTTATATTATTATTCTATATAAGTCTCTTATTTTCTACCTTAATGTCCAAGGGACGTATTCTTCTCCCGGTTTTGCCAAAACCGGTTACCCCCCCGAGGTGGCCACATGTCTCTTTTGACACCTCTTAACTATGGTTAAGATTCACTCACTCCTAAGGTTCATCCAATTATTCTTGGTTTTTAGAAAAAATAATAAATTTTTTTATTAACTGTGGTTAAAATTTACCAACTCCTAGGGTTAATTTTTTTAAAATATTTTTTCCAAAAACCAAAGGGAGGTGGGTGGACCCTAGGGGTAGGAAATTCTTAACCACAGTTAAGGGGTGTAAAAACAGACATGTGGTGATCACAGGGTTGTAGCCGGTTTTGCCCAAAACCGGTTACAACTGGAGAAGATCACCAGTCAATGTCCCATCTATAGAATTTTTCTCAATCGCTGACTCTAGATCGCTATTGGATGGCTAAGATTGTGGTTGGTCTAACTTTGTGCTGTGAGTCTTTGACCAATCCATGAGGTGACCCACCAGTTGAATAGCACTCAGGATCCTCTAGGGTAATAAACCGTTTGGTTAAGTCTGGTACTTGCACCATAGCAACACCTATCCTATTAACCATAGTTGGGATGCATTAACCTGTATGGTTAATGCTAATCCTACTAAGGTTTTATGGGGAAAAAACTGCTACATTGTATGGCCTGTCGAACCTTTCTTATTGTTGTGACAAACGGATGTAACCGGACGGCTTGCAACCGTAGAGGATTCAAAGTGGTTGACGAGTAGTGAGGGATGAATAGGTGGACATAAGTACGTCAGGGTGAAACAACACCTACGTCTGGGGTTTGGCTGTTGGTGCTACCCTATATGTACTCCTCCCATATTTATTTATTTCTATCATGTTTAGAAGAAGGCTCAGGATCCTCTCGAGTTGGAACCCCTAGAGGTCGCCACGTGTCTCCTTTGACACCCCTTAACCATGGGTAAGGTTCACCCACCCCTAGGGTTCACTCACCCATCCTTGGTTTTTTTTTTTTTAAATTAATTATTATTTTTTAAATTAAAAAAATATTTTTAATATTAAAAAACTCTAAAAACAGTTTTTTTAATTTTAAAAATAATAATTAATAATAATAAAAAAAAACCAAGGATGGGTTAGTGAACCCTAGGGGTGGGTGAACCTTACCCATGGTTAAGGGGTGTCAAAGGAGACACGTGGCGACCTCTAGGGGTTCCAACTCGAGAGGATTCTCTCGAGTTGAACTCGAGAGAATCCTGTGCCTTAGAAGAAACCACGATTTGTTTTAAATATAAAAAGAAACTTTGCAAGTGAGCATAATTACAAGACTGCTGATCATCTCCAGTTGTAACCGGTTTTGGGCAAAACCAGTTACAACCCTCGCATCCTCACCAAAAAATACGAGAGAGAGAGAGAGAGAGAGAGAGAGAGAGAGCTAATAAGAGAACTCTGCAGGAGACAACCACCTCAGTTAAGGGATTTCAAAATTTTGAGAGGTAGTCAGCAGGCTTGACTCCTCTGGAAATTGTTTTCCTTCGGTGTGATTTCCTTGCAATGGAGAAATTTACTTGTAAAAAGTGTTCCTATAATTTTCTTTTCAATACTCCTGTTCTTCACAGTTCATCTTAGCAGTCTAATATTCTTCATATGGTGGATAATGGGGTTATCAACATTTTTTGCTTCTTGTTTTTTAAAAAACAGAACATCGCAGCTAGATCTGCGGAGCACCTACTGGACCAGCTCCACTGGTGGAAACGACCAGGAGATGGAGAGGAGAGAAAGGAAAGGCTGGAGGGTGATGATCCATGATCTCTCTGGCTCAGCTGTTGCTGCTGCTGCCTTCATGACGACCCCCTTTGTACTATCAACAGGCTGTGATCGAGTTGCCAGATCCAATCCAGGGCCCTGGCTGATTGCCCGTCCTGATGCTTGCGGGCCCAAGAGCTGGCAACCATGAGGAAAACTTGAGGCATGGCGTGAGCGTGGCAATAGAGACTCCATATGCTGCAGATTTCACCTTCTATCTGAAGGACAGGAGGGAGGGGTGTTCCTCGTATCAGAAATCTTTATCAGTGCTGACAAGAGTGGGGAGTTCTTCATAGATACTGACAGACAGACTCCTGCAGCAACACCTGTGCCTAGCCCTCAAAGCAGCGGGGACTTTGCAATGTTGAGTCCTGTAGGGGCGGAGCCGGAATTTTTCATTGGGGGGGGGGGGGGGGCGGAAATATAAGTACAAAAAAAACTATAGAATTTGTGAGTATGGAACTTGGCCCCCGAGAAAAAAAATTTTGGGATAATTTTTTATATTAAGAATTTTTTTCTAGTAATGTCCTGGAGGTCGCCATGGCCACTCCCCGCCCCCCCCTTGGCTCCGCCCCTGAGTCCTGTCGTGAGGGGTTTTGTTATGAATTGTCGAGTTCAAGGAGAAGGGAACAGCAGTAAGCCCTTAGTGCAACTGGCCATGCGGCACGTGACGTGTGTGGAGGATGCTGCCATCTTCTTGGCACTTGCTGCAGCAGTCGATCTCAGCATCAAGGCGTGTAGGCCCTTCAGGAGAAAGGCCAAGAGGAGGACTCGCCATTCTTTTTAAAAGAAGAGAGAAATTAAGGTGATTGGTAAAGGAAACCTCTACTTTTATTCATTTCTTTACTTAGCTAGCTGTAAAATTGGGTTTGGTATATATAGGATCTTCTCGTTTGTCTTTTCTTCACATCTACTTTATCTCAACGCATCGCAACCATCAACCCCTCCGGTGGCTTTGTGCAGAAGCACTGCAACAAAAGCTGCATATGCTACCCCACCAAGCTTATTGAGGAATACCCTTTTCTCTCATTTTTCTGTTGGTAGGTTAGATAATACACCCATGCTTGATCAAAGGCCAGTTTATTTTCTTGTGTTTAAATCGTTTTTTCTTTCTCTTAAAAATGACTCGGTTTTTCAAAAAAAAACTTATAACTGAAAGTAAACAAATATTATTCATGGGAAATTTTACATATTCTTTGTTGTCCGTAGTACTCTTAAAATTGTTAAGCCCATCACCCTCACCCCTCAGTAGGGGTGATGCCAAACCGTTTAGGGGTGTGTTTAGGCTTCGCTTGTTAAATTACATGAGTGTTCAGACTCGGCTCAAGCTCAAGCCAAGCTTATTATACTGTGTTCAAACTCGGATTGTAAAAAACGCTTTTATACTCTAGCTTGACTCGGCTCAGTTGAAGCTTTGGTTTGATTTCTTCCTATATTCGAAGGTGACAAGTAGGGTTGTCAAAGGGAAGGGAAGGGCAGGGTCAGTCTTAACCCTGCCACCTTTCTAAGGGCAAACCCCTAACCTTGCCCTAGTCCTTCAAGAGTCTGAAATTGACTAGGTCCTAACCTTGCCCTAAAGAGAAGGGCCCGGCCGGGCCAGGTACCTTATTAAAAAGCTTTTTGGATAGGCCTAGTAATAAGTGAAAAAGATAGATCTCTCTTACTTCATGTTGTCAGTAGTATTTGATTGATAATATTTTTTAGGTGGTGTTTGTAGGTGGTGGTGGTGGTGGTGGTGGTGGTGCTGTGGTGGTAGTGGTGTGGTGGTGATTGTGGCTGGTGGTGGTAGAGGTGTGGTGGTGATTGTGGGTGGGTGGTTGGATGGTGGTGAATTCCTTTTCTACTTTTGTTTTTTGTTTCAAAAAGCAGAGGTAAGAAACAAAAATTTTCTGTTACCTTGATTTTCAAAAAAATTGTTACTAATTTTAAAAAATAAATAGTAAAAACATGTTCACCAAACATGTTTTGTGTAAAAATTTTCAAATTTTTGTTTTTAAAAATAGAAAACAGGAAACCGAAATGCAACCAAACGGGGCTTGATTTTCAAAAAATTTGTTACTAATTTTTTAAAACAAAAAACATAAACATGTTTACCAAATATATTTTGGGTAAAAATTTCCAAATTTTATTTTAAAAATAGAAAACAGGAAACGAAAATGCAACCAAACGGGGCCTTCACGAATGGTTTTGATTCTTCCACACTCAAATCTAATCTGACCAATTAGTATGTTGCAAATAGTATAAACAAAATTAAAACTCAGTGTACCAATAATATGCGATATGATAAGCATCAAATTAATTCCAGAATATAAATGTAATCTCTAAATAAGAGAAATAATCATGCCAGAAACTTGTTAGTATCCCAAATCGACACACGTGTTCAACATGCTATCCTCAACGTGAAATTCGCCTCTCACTAATCTTCTACTATCTTGGTGCTTATAGGAATAATGGCGGGCACCTCCAGGATTCAACGATCTACTCTAGAGAAAGATAGCACTCTCTATTCTCTAGTCACAACGAGCTCGACCTTGTACAAACCTTTGAAGAAATCAATAAACCCATATGCTTCAAAAGCAAATAGACCTTTTTTGTAATTTGTTTTCCTTTGTATATAAAATACAAGAGATAACCTCAATTTGTAAAGTAATGAAAGTCTCTTTTAACTCCCAACGGAAATATAATTTAATATACAAATTAAATCTTTGCTAAAACGGAAATAAGATTAATCATGTGTTTAAGGCTTTAAAACGTTTATCTAACGGTAATCAAAGAGTTATATGTTTCAAAACAAGAAAAACACATATAGGCAAAGCCACCCACCCACCAAGGCACACACACGCCAACATGACCTGACTCGACAAGGGTTGCACACGTGTGTCTTTGATACTCCACACAGGACGCAACCCACAATGCGTGTAGAAGGTTTTCCAATCTAGCTCACCAAATTTTCACTAGAAGCCTTTGGGCCACCCCTTGAGCCCCCACATGCGCGATGGCTAGGCCCTTCTCATTTTAACACACCCATATAAGACGAGTAAACATATATAAACACCTTCCTATTCTTGTTGCAATAACAATTGCAAGAACAATTTGTAAAACCACAAAACAACAATAGCAAAGACATGGATTGAAGATGTTTATCATGTTAATTCTTTTCTTTTGGGATAAAAGGCTCATGACTTGAATTAACTGTAATTTTAGTTGTAGCAATCACCCTGTAAGCGACTTTTTATGATAGACATCTTGGATTTTACTGTCAAATTACCTCCACTATTGTGTGGAGTTTATTATTTAGTGGGGGACTATCCATCTGACTCGTGTAAACCCGGATCGTTATTTATCTTCCCAATTTGGGGAAGTACCTCTGATTAAAAAGAAAAACAAGAGAAGAACACAAATATTTGAATAAAATATGTTTATTTATTTAAAATGGATTCCCAATTCCCATGTAGGTTTTACAAGTGCCTCATTGAGGTCTATATATTTTAGAAAAGAGAAGAGGGAAGAGAGGTGGCCATTTTGAGGTGTTCTCCATGTCGAGGGAGTCTTTTTCTTCACTTAGAGTTTATTGTGTTCCTGTTTCAAGAAAGGAAAATATCTTAAGTTTGTTAGCCTTATAGGTTACAACTATAAGGACCCTTAATGATTTTGGTGTTAACACAAAAATGAAATGACCATTGTGCTACTAATGCGTCTATTAAGTTTATGTGAAATTCAGTTTACAAGAGCATTAGCATATTATCCAAGGCACAAGCATGAAATTGACACAGTATAGAAAGGATCCACAATCAAGCCAATTGAAGATCATACAAATCCTTGGAAAAGACTAGAATCCTTGATGTCGCGACCCAAAATACCCCCTAGGAGTTAAGGGATACTTTAGGTGTGACTGTACTTAACCTGACAACCCATCCTATCAAAATACACAAGGCAATATATAATGGAAACATATATATAGTAATGTGGAAGCTCAATCGTGTGCGGAAGTGTCGCGCCCCAAAATACCCCCTAGGAGTTAAGGGATACTTTAGGAGTGACTATACGTACCTGCCAAACCATCTTGTAATGAACAAGGTAAATATAATACTAATACAATGATAATCAGAGCGCGGAAGCTAAGCGTGTATACGGAAGCGTAAACTAACTTTTCTTTCCCTTTTAAAGTTCCCAACATAGTATTCCAAGTAAACATATTTATATACAGAACATGTCTAAGTCTAAGGTGGACAGACCCACCTATCAAAACATCAAAATACACAAAATCCTCTTGTACTCTCCCCTCAACAGTAGTCAAGGTACGGCCACACGTCAAGGTCTCGGTCCGCCTGAGACTGCAACGAGATAGACGGCTCTCTCTCCTCTATATACTCTTCCTCGACCCAAGGCTCCGGGTCGAGGACTCCCTCGGTACCTACCGACATGAAAGTACGGCTGAGCATGGAATACTCAGCGAATACAAGCTACTAGCTAACCATAACAGTAATAATCACACAAAAAGTAATACAATACCAATCATCAATTCAAGGCAATAGTAAGATCATAGAATTAAACAATATTAAACATGGAGCAATATTATCATCCTGATGTACGTGCATGAATGCAAAAACGTCGATAAAACTCATGCTTGAAAACTCGTTTCCATGTCTTGGTATGCCTTGTAGAAATCATGTATGTGTGCAGGCATGAATGTCTTGTCATCATCTTGTAAACTTGTATCTTGTAACTTGTGAGCCAGAGGCTAGCATCCGAATCTCCCTGGGCTGCCAACCTCCTTGATATATGGTTTTCTTGTGAGCCAGAGGCTAGTACCCGAATGTCCCTGGGCTACTAACCTCCTTGACATGTAATATTTTCTTGTTGGTTATTATATGCATATGCTCTTGAAATCTCGGTTCATGCAACATGCGTGCTCGTGTACGTGTCAATAGTACAATCATGAAAATGAGGATAACAAGAGAGATATGACATCACAATTCATTCAATTCATAGTATATGCATATGACCATTTGAGAAATTAACATGGTATTTAAATCAATTCACCATTCATAAGAATATATGCATAAAACCTACTTCCATTTCTAAATTTAAGTCATTTATTTATGGTTTAGGCAATTTGTCGAACACATAACATGCAAGGTTCCTCCATAGCTAATCTTCTTCTTATTTAGTGCATATTTTCCATCAATCATCATAGTAGGTTCATTATGTGTAGAATGCCCATCCACCGTTTTCCTTTTCACACATCACATCCACATCCAACGGCATCCAATCGCCACAACTCCCATCCACACATCCATATCTCTTGCTTTATCTTGTTTATATTTATTAGGGATGATACATTCCACAAGGAAGAAAACATAATAGCATGAATCACATTTTGTATAAGAATAACCTAGATTATTGCTAGGGGAAAGTTAGTAGGGTGTACCAACCTTAGATCAAGGCTTAATCTTGGTAGGAATCTTGATTTGATCTCCAACTTGAAAGGAGGAAACCCTTTCTTGAGGGAGACTTGGTTTGGGGAAGAAAACCCTCTTGAAATACCTTGGAGAATTCTGCCCTAGCTTGAGAACGAGATCCCCCACGAGCTTGAGCCTTGAACTTGAAGCAATCCAAGTTTGAGGATGATCTAGGGTTATCAAACCCTATGATTCCTTTTCCAATGGAAACCCTAGGTGCAAATCCCCTTCTCCTCTCTCTCTAACTCTCAAAAACCCTCTAAGTATGTTGAATAAGCCCTAAGGCTCGGGCAAGCCTTATGAAGTAAGGGTTTAACACCTGAAAGATAAAAATGCCCTTACTGAAATTTCTGCAAAAACGCGGGGACCGATCGATCGGTGGTTATGACCGATCGATCGGTTGCCTACCGAGCGATTGGTGTTCTGACCGAGCGACCGGTCAAAAACATACTCTCTGGAAAATTTCCCCATACAAAATTTTTGACAAGTCGATAGCTACCGATCGATCGGTTTTGGACCGATCGATCGCTACCATGACCAAGCGATCGATGCTCTGCAGGTCAGAATTGTTTTGACCATATCTTTTGACTCGTTCGTTGGATTTCGATGATTCAACTTGCGTTGGGTTCGTCTTTCAAAAAGGAACATTTCCGACTTTCAGAATTTCCAATTTCTCAATTATTTATTAATTAGACTACGAGAAAGACCAATTAGCTACGAAAGTACTATTCATTAAGTATAGAAAACTACAGGGTGCTACAGGAAGCATAACTCAAAATTTTCCTTTCTATATATTTATCAACTGTATTCCAAGTTTGTACATACATAATAAAAGTAAAGGTGGACATGCCCACCTATCAAGATACAAAAAGGACCTCACAGTCTCTCCACTCAGCAGTAGTCTAGATAGGACCACATATCTAGATCTCTATCCTCCTATGACTGCATCGGGATAGGCGGATCCCTTTCTTCCTTGTACTCTTCTTCAACCCATGGTTCTGGGTTGCAAATGTAAAAAGAACCTGCCAACATAAAAGTACGGTTGAGCATGAAATACTCAGCGAGCCAAAACTACTAGCTAATAGTGCTATCATAATCAAAATATTACATTCAATTGCGTAAGGAAATACTAATCATAAAATTCATGCTTAAAATCCTATTATGGAAAACCTTTCTTAAAACTTGTTCTTTTCATGGAAAACACCGTCTTGCGCATGCTGATGAATTCTTATGAATGTTTATGAATTTCATGTTTTCTTACGAATTCTTGTGAGCTTTTGAGTTCTTATCACTTTTCTTGTGAGCATACGAGTTCTTATGAGTTATTCACTAGCGGCGCCCTTTGTACCATCCCACTAAACATCCACCCAAAGTAGCTTGGGAATATCAGATGGTTAGTGGCGCTCCTTGGGCCATCCCATTAACTTACGAGTTCTTACAATTTCTTTCCTAGTGGCGCCCTTTGTACCATCCCACTAAACACCCACCCAAAGTAGCTTGGGAATATCAGATGGTTAGTGGCGCTCCTCGGGCAGTCCCACCAACTTACGAGTCCTTACAAGTCCTTCCAGTTCTTACGAGTTCTTTACTAGTGGCGCCCTTTGTACCATCCCACTAAACACCCACCCAAAGTATCTTGGGAATATCAGATGGTTAGTGGCGCTCCTCAGGCCATCCCACTAGCTTACACTACAAATTTTAAGACTTTTAACGGCATTTTTTAACCGCTGTGAAAAACCCCAAAAACGCCTTTATAGTCACTAACGGCGTTTTAACCCAAACGCCGTTATTGCCCGCGTTGGGGAAGGGAAAGACGACATTTATCTTGACGGCATTTATGAAACATAGCCATTGAGAGACCTTTAACGGCGTTTAAAGAAATGCCGTGAAAGACTGCCTTTGACGGCGTTTTGTAAAACGCCGTCATAGACTTACCTTTCATAGCGTTTAAACAAATGCCACTATTGACTTACCTTTAACGGCGTTTAATCAAATGCCGTTATAGACTCACATACAACGGCGTTGTGAGAATAGCCGTTATAGACCATATTTCGCGGCATTTATAGAAACGCCGTTATAGACGCAACATTTCACGGCGTTTTATAAATGTGGTAGGCAATACCAATTATGGTGTTTCTCAAACGCCGCGAATAGTCATGAAATATAAAAAAAAAAATTAGTGTTTTTCAATTTTTTGTACCTATCAATTATATAAATTTTTTTACCTGTTTTGTACCTGTCAACAATATAAAATAAAAAAAATCGTGCCCATAATGACATTATATATAAAAAGAAATTTTCTACATGGAAATTAGTATAAAATAAATACATCCAATCACAGGTGCCAATCATAATGTAATAATACAATACACTTGTCCATAAAAAAGTGTCAATAAGTCGTAAGTCTAACTATCTTCATCTCGCTGGTTCCCTCCCGCACCTCTAAAACTCAACAGGTGTGTGCTGCCTGCTCCCTCCTACAAACACAATTAAATAAAATTAATTATTAGAATATTGAAATGATAAAATTTACAGATTTCATAATTAATATGCAAAAAAGGTTCAATCACTAACATGCATGCAAACATCACTCACAGCACACCACACCAAATCTAAGCAATTTCACGCCATATTTAGGGCTTTACTTGAAAGCCATGAATCAAGCATAAAGCAGAACTAGCATCTCAAAAGAAATAGGGCTAACTACTAATATGAACACCGAAATCTCTTTAATTTTACTGACACAATAAAGGCGCACATCTCATCAAAAGAATACCCATACCATAGTTCCCAATAACAGTTCAAATCATGGGATGCATTATGCATTTCACCAGAAAATGAGGGTTCTGAAGAGTATGGCAAGCCACATTGCGAGCTGTAGGTCACCATGAGATAAAATCCAATACCCTTCTATTGTATGTAAGAAAGCATGGAAAGAACAATAATAATGCCATGCACTTATCCTGCATGGATGATTAAATAATGTGAAGAACCCTTAATAAAACCATGATCTCTCAAAGAGTAGTTTTCCTTAGTGAGTCCCAATAAACATTTTTCTTGTTCTTCTTTCAAACATGTAATAGGCATTAGCATAGATATGAAAAATCAAAGCAACACTGATGAACAAGTGATCGCATAGCTTTACTGTTTACATATGCAAATTATGACTTGAATTTTGAATTGAGTACTCATTATCTTACTGTGAATTTATAAACTTAATAAACACTGAAGTGGGAAGCTAAGGATTTTGAACTGTAAATCTGAGTTTGATTCTGGGGTTATTAACGAAAGTTTTAACAAAAAATTATCCATTGAACTAAAATTCAATCAACGCATCACAGATAGATGCTTGTCACATATGTGAAATCAATGTTCACTTATACTTTTATAAGCAAAGATGCAACCACACTAAGTAGAAATAGCAAAGCCAAAATACATTTCAAAAAAAAAAAGGTAAAGGCTTACTTCTTAGTAGATTTCTCACCTAGGAGAAAATCATATGTTGAACATCCAAAGCCGAGGAGGAAATTTGTTAAATTCTATCTTCCCTGGCAGCCTCCTCCATTGTTTGATGATGCCTACTGATTTTATCTATCTCTCTGGAAAGCAAAACTCATTTGGAACAGGCTTTGATGGATCACGTACCTTCATACAGTTGTTGTCTTCTCCCCTGATGCGATCTAGTGGGCTTTGCTTATGACTTTCTAGGCTCTTGTAAGGTTTGGGTTGGGCCGCCCTTCCTTTCATTGTATTTTCTGCGTTTTTATAGGCCATTTACTCAGACCAAAACGCTCCAACCTTTGTTTTTACTAAAGGAATCTCTTTCTTGAATACCCTGTAGTCGTTGCTTTGACCGCAACACCACTATTCTAACTTTTGCATCCTCGCTCTCTATCCTTAGTACAAAACCGATATCCATTTATGACGTAGCCCTTAAACTTTTTTACGAATTTACGTGGACCATATGCAAGGCATGTAATCTCATCAGAAACTGGATTACCTGAATCTCATAACCTTTGAACCTATTTCAAGACCAAATAGGATTAAAATATATATATATCAAAACATAGCTAATGAGTTGTGCAGAATTCACAAGTTAAGACTTACATAGCCTTTAAACCAATCAACAAACTCAGTGGTGTGCTTTTTTTGGATTTCGTGGGGGGTCATTCTAGGTCTTTGATTTGTCATTTTAATTACATTCATGTGCTGCCTGCAATGAATATCACTTTCCAATCATTGTAAGTAATAAAAAAAAGAACAACATATATGAGGATTGTGTTCTTACTCTATATATTTTGTGACTTTATCGTAGTTGATCAACACATACCGATGTGCCTGCTGCCATTCCAAGTCATCACTTAAGATATATGGCTTTGCACTACCTATTACACTTTCATCTTCATTCCTCACTGGTCTGTTCAATCTCGATTCCATATTATTTAGATACCTTGAGCAGAATGTCATGCATTCTTCTGCCAAGTACCCTTCTGCAATGGAACCTTCTGGTCGAGCTCGATTGCGCACATAAGACTTCAGTGTATATAAGTACCTATGTGAATTAAATTTTATTAAGATAAGGAAAATTCTCGGTGACAAGAAATTTGAACACAACTATAAAATTATAATTGAAGGCATACCTTTTGATAGGATACATCCACCGGTATTGTACAGGTCCACCTAGTCTTACCTCTGCGGCCAGGTGTATAGGCAAGTGCACCATAATATCAAAGAAAGCCAGCGGGAAACTTTTCTCTAAATGACAAAGCGTAAGCGTAATTTTCTCCTCTAACCGTCTCAAATCCTCCACTTGACAGACTTTTGAACATATACCGAGAAAGAAGTTGCTCAATTCAATTAGGACTGAAGTTACATTCTTTGGTAATGTCTTCCTCACAGCCAATGGTAGAAATTGTTGCATTATAACATGAGAGTCATGACTCTTCAGTCCATAAATTCTACGCTCTTTGATATTGACATGTCTTGCAATATTTGATGAGTAACCATCTGGAACCTTCACACTCTTCAAAACTTTGCAAAACAACTCTTTCTCATTCTTGTCCATCGAAAATCATGCAGGGGACAGATAAACTTTACTTCTGCTAGGTAGCAACTGAGGGTGAAGTGCATGCCGAATTCCCATTTCAACCAAGTCGTTGTGCGCTTTTAAACCATCCTTAGATTTTCCTTCTAAACCCAACAAAGTCCCGAGCACATTGTCGCATATATTTTTCTCGATATGCATTACATCAAGGTTGTGCCTCAACAAATTGTGCTCCCAATATGGCAACTCGAAGAATATACTCCTCTTCTTCCAATTATACGGCATATCCTCATGGCCTGTCTGCCTTCGTCCTGTTTGCCCAAGCTGCTTCCCAAGGGAGAAAGGAACACCCTCCAACTGACACAACACATCAGACCCAGAAATTGGAGTTGGAGCACTTCTGAACTCTGTAGTGCCATCGAAAGAGTTTCTATTCCTCCGAAACCTGTGATCCGGCTTCAAGAAACGACGGTGCCCCATGTAACATTGCTTCTTGCTCTTAGACAAATGTCGACTGCAAGTGTCCTTGTGGCATAAAGGGCATGCTAACATTCCTTTCGTGCTCCAACCTGACAACATGGCATACCCTGGGAATTCGTTAATGGTCCAGAGCAATGCCGCACGCATTACAAATGTCTCATTCTTCGACGCATCATAAGTTGTCAACCCATTCTCCCACAAGTCCTTCAACTCCTGGACTAGAGGCCTCATGTAAACATCAATTGCATTTCCTGGCCCAGAGGGACCGGGAATAAGCAAGGATAGAATGAAGTTCGGCTGCTTCATACACATCCATGGTGGCAAGTTATAGGGAATAAGAACCATGGGCCATGTGCTGTGAGCAATACTCATCGTCCTAAATGGATTGAAGCCAACCCAAGCCTGACATTGCGAGCATCTAAGGCGAACAAAGGATACTTTTTATCCAAATTTTCCCAAGCCGGTGAGTCTGCAGGATGCCTTAACATCCCGTCCTTAGTTCGATCCTCATCATGCCATCTCATATCAGTAGCAGTCTTGGACAACATAAACAACTTTTGTAACCTGGGTCTCAAAGGGAAGTGACGCAAAATCTTCGCCGAAGTTTTCTTCTTGCGTTCCGCTTGATCATCCCCTACCTTCCATCTTGATTCACCACACATGTCACATGCTTGCTTGTTTGCAAACTCTTTCCAGTAAAGCATGCAATCATTGGGACATGCATCAATTTTATCATAGTTAAGCCCTAAGTCTGACATCACCTTTTTTGTCTGAAAGGAAGTATCTAGTAGTGTTGAACCCTCGGGGAGTACCTCCCTCAACAACTCAAGCAACATGGTGAATGACTTATTGCTCCATCCACTAAGACACTTAATGTGATATAATCTTACAATGAAAGATAACTTGGTGTGATTCGTACATGCTGGATACAAAGGCTGTCCCGCATCCCTTATCAATTGGAAAAATCTATTAGACTCAGAATTGGGATCCTGACTACTGGTAGCCTCATCTTGGTTTGGGACCCCGAACACATCGTGAATCATATCTTCCATCTCATTATGTCTGTCTTGCACATAAGGATTTTGAGAAACTTGGACAACGGGGAGGTTTTGCAATATGTCTTCCCCGTGATAAAACCAGATTTTATAATTCAAGTTGAATCCATTACATATCATATGGTCGAACGCTGTAAATCTATCTTGATAAACCACATTGTTGCATTTGGGACAAGGACACTTTATACCGCCATTGTTATTAGTTGCTCCACGAGCTAATGCAAACTGTATAAACTGCTTTACCCCTTCTATATATTCCTTTGACATCTTATGTAATACAAAAATTGCATTAACAATTGCTTAGATACTAACAATACATCATTAATTGGGTGCTTCATAAAAACCTATAGATAAAAGTACCTCGACATTCCAATCCAACTCTTATCCATGAGGTATAAGATTAGATTTATAAGTCCATCTTCGTTTGTTATTCTGAGAAATAACAAAGGTTATCACATCAGTAAGTTTTAATAAAACATGTGTGAACTAACTTGATCATCTACATATATATGCATGCATGCTTCCTATCATCATCAACTCCTCTTCTAACGGTTGGGGTGTTCCTATCCCATTTAGGAATGCATAATCCCCAGAAGTCAATAGCTCAAGTGTTTTGTTCTATTTCAAGGAAATTTCGACAGCATTTCTCTATGGTTCTCCAAGTACACGACTTAGACTAGGGGCAAGCATGCATGCCACATTGTCTAAATATGTACCCAGAGAACAAGAGAAACGGCTGACAAAATTTTCCTCAATTAGGATCAACCATGAGCAACTGACTATACTGGAGATTATGCATTCCCAAATTGTCCAACTGGACAATTCAAGAATCATATATAGACAAATACATTTTATCACAAACAAGACCGAAAAGTTGTTAACCTGCATTTAGCCCCACAAGAGAACTAAACGTCATAGTTTAAAACTAATCCGTCCAAATTGGTGATACAAGAAATGCATTTGTCACACAATGATTTTTGAACGGGAGATCTAAGGTTCAATGCATGCATGAATATGAACTTAAGCTAACACAATCAATACTTAGTAAACAAACACCTTTAATTAGCAGTTTAAACATTTAACATAGACCACGAGGTAGAAGTCATACGATGACTAATACTCACAACTATTTAGTACCTACATGAATTCCTATTTAGTAATTGATAGTGCACTAAATAGGTAGTCTGTAATTATAATGCTCCAACATAAACATACACAATGATCATAAGTCAACAAGATATAACCATCCAAACTAACATATAGATATCCCTTCTGCCAAATGATAACGTGATTAATACATTATCACACTCTAACATATACATATGAATAAATCAACACAGACATAACAAAGTAAATAAACAACCCTAAGCAGTTAAAAAAGTTGGCATCTTTATAACGAATGCACATCCATGGTGGCAAATACAATATCCCTTTAAGAAAGAAAAATAAGGGTCTAATGCTATGGCCACATGTCCCTTTTAACACTCCTTTAACTATAGTTAAGCTTAAGAAAATTAAAGCTAATATATATATATATATATATATTTAAAAGTAAGGTTAGATTGCTTAAACCAAGGAATGAGTGAATCTTAACTAAAATTGATGTGTGATAAAAATGGGCATGGACCAAGACTCTGCACATTAGATACTATATAGTCTAATTCTAAGCATTTCCCTTTTTATTTTTGGAGTCAAATCCTCTATGGTGATAACCGGATTTGGAAAATGATCACTTGTGGGGGCTTCGTAGCTATATTCATTCCGGAAAAATGCTAGGTTTGAATGTTGGTCTTTTGGGCAAATCTTCACGGTAAAAATATTTTGGTTCCACCCTAAGTAGGGGTGGGTATCGAGCTGATCTTCTATCGAGCTTTGACATTTTTTAGGATGTCCAAGCTTTATTGGGTCCGTGTGAGTTAGCTGGCCTCTAAACCAAAAAATAATAATAAAAAATCTATAATTAATAGAGACTATGAAGAGGAGCTCCGTTTGAAGAGCTAACCAGAGCAAACCAAAAAATGCCTTAGCTAACGGTAGTTTGGTAATTAAAAAAATAAAATAAATGTCCCTATATAAAGTGGGAGGTCCTAGGTTCCATTTCCCACTTCCCCTTTGGGGCCAATCCTGTCTAGTTTTCTGGATTTTCCTGGTGGGGCAGGTTGTGGGCTCTCGTCACACTCCCCCAGACTTGGTCCTGACCTCAAGGGTTGGGAACACCTCGAGTTATCAATTTTTTTTGTTTTTGTAATTCTTAAAATATATCCCTATCAAAGCTAATGTTTTGTTTGCTCATATGATCTCTTCAACCTGAGCTCTTGTTCATAGTTATTCTCAAATTAAAAACTACTAGTGGGTGGTACATGCGATGCACGTGAGAGAGAAGGGAAGGGGAGAGAGACTGGGAAGACGGATTCTAGTGAGAGAATTTTAAAAATTTTAACTTAAAAAGATGTGGAGTAGTGGGTTGAAACTACCTCACAGTACATGTCCCTACTTTTTCTCTTGAAAATTAAAAAGTAGTTACAACACAGAGAGGGTGTGCCTCTTTGTTGAGAGATCAAGGAGGAATTTTTCTTCATGACTAATACACGTGGCGATGATGTCTTAGGAGCTACTTTTCAATTATCACTATTAAGAAGCTCGTGCAATGCACAAAAGTCCTAAAAAGAAAAAATATAAGTAATTATAGAAGAGAACAAATTATTTTTAAAAATTAAAATAGAGAGATATTCACATATTCTCCTGTTTTCCCCCTAACTCCAATATTAAAAAAAAAGACAAGTTTTCTATAGCGCCACATTATTAATAAAGAGAAATAGAGTATCATGTATCTCCCATCAATGCACATATACACAATTATAGTGGGTAAATCTGATGTTAGGATCATAATATCGCATATGTAGAATCTCTTACATGAAATATCTCACCCAGAGCATGGCTTGCAATCCATACAATATAATTCTACCTAAAGTGGACATAGGAAGAACATTTAAATAATTTTGAAAGTATACTACATCCAGACAACCATCTCATTAATATATTGTGAGAGAGGAGTGGGGATTTAGTACCAGCTAGGGTTCAAAATCGAAGGTTGGGAGGATATTGTTTTTTTTTTTTTTGGCTTTGCACAAAATCTGTATTCTTGCCTGGAAAAGAGGAGAGTGCTATAGAGGAAGTACCATGGATGCCAGTAGATGAGTGAAGAAGATGAAATGGCAATGTGAAAACAAATCCACATAATATAAATTTCTATTTACAATCTAGCCTCTGCTATTTTCAACGAACTTACTCATGCTTCAAAAAAATTCTAAAATCTGCTGTTGAAATAAAAAAATTATACAGATGACATGAATATCACTCGGGAAAGATTGGACAAAAAAAAATGTACCTCAGGGTTACTGCAGTTCCTCGGAAGGTGTGTTGCTTTCAAAGGAATTAGGAGCACGATCTGATTTTGGGGAGCTAAAATTACTACCTCGACTAGTAGAAGGCCTCTGTTCAACCTGCTTGGGTGACTTAGAAAGTAAGTTTAACGGTCTCTCAAAATCTCTGGCACTGCCCGGGTCAATCACTAATTTATTGAGTTTTTGCTCCTGGAAAACAGATGGAATAAGTGGTCTTAGAGAGAAGGTGCATGGAATTGGGTCTTTGCCTAATTATTACAATCCATGCTTTACAAATATGTGATCATTAGTTCCGACAAAAAAAGAAATATATGGATGAATGCAACTGTTGGTATGTACTTATATATGTCAAAAGAGAAGAAACAAGAATTAGTCTGAAGATTCTCGACAGTTTCTATAAGTCGGGCACTTATGTAAGCATTAGTCTACAAACTTTCTACAAGTCTAAGTTGGATCAAAACAGTTTAGTAATGGTTCAAAAAAATAAAAAATTTATGGTCAAATCACAAAGCACAACACTTGCATACACATTACACATACATATTTTTACCTATTCACGGTTTCATGCATGTTGGTGCTCGTGCATGCTCCACCAAACAAACAATATTATGTGCTTATATGACTGCAAGCATACAAGCACATACATATTTATCCGCCCATCTGTTCACAGCCTAATGTCCATGCTCGTAGCATGCATCTGTTTAAATGAAAACTATGTACATGATGCATAGCCGTGTAGGCAACGTGTTTCGCTGCCACGTGGCATTTTTGTGCCCACAAAAAAATTTATGTTATGTGGATTTTTTTTCACATCTTGTTCTTGTAAAGAACAAATATCTCAGGGTTTCTATAAAAAAAAATTATGTTATGTGGATTTGTTTTCACGAAAAATTTATGTTTTTCCTCTTTCCCAAAAACACCAAAAACTGTTATTGAAAAGAACAAATATCTCCCAACTACCACTCCCTTGAAAAAAAAAAGAATTTCTATAAAAAAATCCTGGCCCTCGAGGAAGTGGTGATAACCATACATCGGACGGTGATGATCAAAGGAACAAAAATGAATTGGCTGTATGGGCAAACTTCCTTAGTAAGTAGATTGGAGATCAAGTATTTTAGCTAATTGACAAAGAAATGTGAGACACCTTTCTTTCTTATTTTCTTAAAAAAAATTTTAAATTTTTTTTATTTTCTTGGTCCTACTCATTTATCTACCTAGGTCAGGGGTTAGGGGTTAGTAGGGTTAATACTCATGGTGGGTGCTCAACAGCCGCACCAAGACTCGAACACGAGTCACACCTCCCCAAACGGATATACACAACCACTGGGACAGGCCCATGGCGTGTGAGACACCTTTCTTTGATGGGGGAATTGTGAAGATTCAGACAAGCTATGGGTCCCACGAGTGGCGTGGTCATCAATGGAGGAGCCAAAGAGGCCGAGATTGCTTCAAAGTAGAGCTGTTTATAGTAGAAGGAAGAAGAGATAATGTTACAAAGCTTAGATTTTATATTTTCTTTTGCTCTCTAGAGTTCCATTTTTGGCTTTGTATGTCTTTAGCAATAGGAATAAAGTTGGAAGGTATAATTCTTCCTGATTTTCGCTTCACATCTTGTTCGTTCTCTTTTCCACTCTCCCCACCTCCATCGCTCATATTCAAAACCTCATATCATTTCACCGGAAGTAGGGTTCCAAGAAACACCATTCCTTTCTGAAGTTTTTCCCCAAAATGGCATTACTCACTCACCAATTTTCATTTCCAGCTAGGATTTTCGACCAACACGATCCAATTATCCGAGAATAAACACTTACACAAAAGAAGATTCAAGGAAACCCTAGGGTAGTACTGCATATGAAATGCAAACCGGGAAATAAATAACAGAAAGCGATAAAGTTCAGAACGAGAGAGAGAAGCTTACTGCCGAAGAGGAAGTCACCGTCGGCTGAAGAAGGACCGAATAGGGGAGCCGGAGCCGGAGCCAGAGCAGGGGCAGCGTAGGGGAGCAGGAGCCGGATTCGGAGCCGGAGAGACAGAGGTGGAGCAGGCGAGCAGGAGGTGAAGCAGGAGCTGGGAGCCAGAGTAGATAGCAGTGGAGGGAAAGGGAAAGGGAGAGCAGAGAGCAGTGGAGGGAAAGGGAAAGGGAGAGAAAGAGAAGTGGAGGGAATAAGAAGTGGGAAAGGGTCGGGCCCTAAAATGGCCTTTCACGGCATTTCTAAAAAGTGCCGTGAAAGACCCTTAAGAAATGTCGTACTTGGCATATCTTTCGCGGCATTTTTTAAAACACGCCGTTATAGAGTAACCCAACTACGGCATTTATTTCTAAAACATCGTTATAGATCTACCAACTACGGCATTTTTTATTAAAACGCTGTGATAGAAAGCTCGAGCCATAATATCAGCGGCATTTCACTGGAAACGCTGTGGTTGAAGGCCTTTTGAGGCGTTTTAACCCAAACGCCGTTAAAAGATTACTGCTAAAGGCCTCTATTTTTGTAGTGTTACGAGTTCTTACAAGTTCTTGTGAGCCTATTCTTGTGAGCTTATGATCCTTGTAGACATATGCAAAATCTTAGACTTATGAAGTTCTTATGAGTTCTTGAAGTAATCGATCTTAGAAACACCAACCCAAAGTTTGGCTTTGTCAAATGCTTATGCTTCTTTCTTACGAATTGCCTTTGAAAAACCTTGTTCATAATTCTTAAAATGCATGCTTATGCGTAAACTCGATCATATGAAACTTATAGTGCGTGGAGTGCTTGTGAGCATTATCATGTTAATATGGAAGCCTTAACAATTTATGTAAATCCATACAAGACATGTTATCATTATAGTATACTTGCATAATTCTAGAACATAGCATATTTTCCATTCATTTCATCACATTATCAAGACCATGGCTTTTAAGCCTAATTCATCACATCACACTCAAAATCATGCTTTAATTGGAAATAACAATATTTACTTAGAAATATGGGCATATTAACCCTCTTATTGAAAAACCCCCAAATCTCAAATCCCTATTTACTCAATTGATCATTGTCTAGTTTTACCCCAAATCATGTATTTACCATTTGCATCATATTAAGGCTAAAATCCCATATTTAATCATCTATTCAATCTTAGTATGATAACAAAGCTAGGTAGTGGTTTTACTTACCTTTTTTTGATAAATTCCGAGGTTGAAGAAAGAACCCTCGAGTAGAAATCCAACTTGTGGGAGCTTGATTGAAGCTCTTCTTCCACAATCCAAAACCCTCCTTTAGAAATCTCTACTCTTCTCTCTTTCTCTCTCAAGGAACTCTCTTTAGGTTTAGGGTAAACCAAAATCCCCCAAAAGATCATCTATTTATAGGCAAAGGGGTGGAAACCCTAGAAATCACACACTTAAGAAAAGCTGAATTGCGACTTACGATCGTTTGTAGGTTCCTACGATCGATCATAGCTTCACCACCAGTGAGTTTCCAACATTCTTTGGGTGTTACGATCGTTCGTAGCAACTCTACGATTGTTCGTAGCGCCGCTACGATCGTTTGTAGGGTCCTTACGAACGATCGCAACTTTTGCAGAAAGTTTCCAGGTTTTGTATTTTTGTATTTCGGCCATAACGTTTGACTCGCTCGTCGGATTTTAACGATTCAACTTGCGTTGGATTCTTCTTTCAAAGGAGAACAACTTTTATGTTTTGCATAAATTCTAATTCTTCTTTATTATTTGACCCTTTTGCCCCTAAATCCGACTGATCTGAAATTGGGTTTCAGCAGTCAAGATTTTCAACCGACTTGACTTCAGAAATCCATCTTTTACTATGACTCTGACTCAAAACTGGGAAAAATGATAAACATAAACCTCGAAGAGGGTTCAAATATGTTTCTAAAAATTTAAGAATCACTTGATTCTGGCGAGCGGTGTGAAAACTAAGGGTACTCAAATTCGAGGGTATGCTAAGGCATAAACCATTCTTTTGACACTTAGAGTATTCTATACTCTTACTCCTTCATCAATGAAAGCATGCCTCTTCTTAATTTTAGAAAACAAGTTCTTGGGGGGCATACATCAAATCCCAAGATCTGACTAAGATTCTAATTGATTTTATTCAATGAGAGTAAAAATCACAATACCTTTGCGACTTTGAAATTGTTAAGTCAAATCCACGATAAAAGCAATACCGGCAAAACTTCACAAGTACCAAGTCTCCTTCGCAATTCACACAGACCTTCTTTTTCTTTAAAGCTTTCTCTAATGGAAGCTAATGGCCCTTCCAAATATCCAGCTCTAGGATCTTGAATAAAAGATCCAATCTTTTATTATAAAGAACCTTTCTTGATCCTCTTCTTGATCTTCAAAAACTAAGAACACAAGAGAAGAAGAAAAGGGGGCACAGGGACTAGACCGTACACCACAGGGATAGGGAGAGAGGGGCGTGAGATTGAGGAGAGGAGAGGGATTTCCAAATCTGGAAATTTCTGAGAAAATAATATTATCCCAAAGCCTTGGACGTCCTCTCTTTAAATAGACTACCTTGGGTTGGTTGCAACCCAAGTTTCCACTTTCTAATCCAATTAGAATTCCTCAAATTAGTTTCCTATTTGGTTTCTCCATAATTAATTAGAATAATCAAAAATAGAAACTAATCTTATCTTTTAGTAACTAACTAATCATATCCTTATCCTAATCCAATTAGGATTCCTTGATTAGCAAGAAACTAGAAGAATCCTTGTCCAACAAGGAATCTTTAATTAGTAACTAACTAACTAACTAACAAACCTTATCTTATAAGGTGTTTAATTAATTAGAAACTAATTCATGATTAACAATAAAGTAATCTCCATGGAGTGGGCGTCCCACCCTAGGTGGGTCCCACCCCAACACGCCACATCATGGGTTCTTAACCCTTTGGTCACTTTTAATATTCTTTTAAAATATTCCCCAATGGGTCCTACCCATTTGGTTTTTCACATCTAATGTGATTCCACCTTTTAGAGCTTCACTATACCATATAGTGATTTCTTCGAGAAATAAATTAATTTAATAAATCATTAAATTAATTACTTTAAGAAAGTCCTTGTGTGTGGGACTTCCCCATCACTGAGCTTTCTGCTCTCCTGAAACCCCTGTAACATATTACAAATATGTGAGGTAGATCCACTATCTACACACCAAGAGTTTGAGGAACCAATAATAAAATTGGATTCAATGATGAAAGAAACTGACATACCTTCCAAAGGCTTGTCCTTGAGGGATGCTAAGTAAACTTTGCAATTCCTCTTCCAGTGACCTGGTTTCTTACAATAGAAGCAGACATTCTGATTCTTTTCCTTGTCTTTCTTCTCAGAAGTTTTCTTGTTCTTATTCTTACCCTTCTTGCCTTTGAGGAACTTAGAAAAATTGGACTTCTTCTTTTTCTGGCCTTTGCCCTTAGGCCTGGGCCTTGAAGGTCCAACTCCTTCTGCCACATTTGCATAGAGCTTAGTACACTTCATAAGGTCTTCAGCTCCTTGCAACATGTTTAGGAGCTCTAGCAGAGATGTCTCCAATTTGTTCATACTGAAATTCAACACAAAAGTAGAAAAGGATTCCGGGAGAGAGTTCAGGATCGCATCCGTTTGACTCTGTTGATCAAGATCCTCTCCAAGGGTCAAGAGTTCATTAATGAACCTCATCATCTTGACAATATGTTCTCGGACTAGGCTACCATCAGACATCTTGGTCCCCATCAGTCCTTTCATTGCCAATTGCCTAACAGTTCTGTTCTGTTCCCCAAACATCTCCTTGAGATTAGTCAATATGTCCTTAGCTGTAGCAAAACCCTCGTGCTGGTTCTGTAAGACATTTGACATGGATGCAAGCATGTAGCATTTGGCCAAACTATTTGACTCATGCCACTTTAAGGCTTTCTCAACTGCCTCAGGGGTTTGAGTTGCCTCATCAAATTCCGGATAGTCAGATGTGAGGACATAAGCTATCTTCTGAGAGATAAGCACAATATCAAGGTTTCTTTTCCGGTCCACAAAATTTGGACCAGTCAACCGATTCTCTTCTAGAATCTTGGAAAGAAGATTCATGGCTTATATCTACACAATAAAATAAGCATAAATTATTACATTTATTTTCACACATATATGCATCAAATTTTTGGGATTTTAAAATCTGATGATCCTCTCATCTTTCTTCAAATTTCATCATTCCGTTTAGTATATGAAATTAGGGAATAAACCTTTTAATCCAGATGAGTATTGGGATCCTCATAACACACATGTAATCTTCCATGCTATGATAGTACCACACATGCACTACAAGGTGGATAGTAACCATCCATCACTAAGCATCTCATGCACAACTCCTTATGTAAATTAGTGATTCCCAATTTTCTTGCGACCTACAAGGACAACATGACTGTCACTGTATCAGCCGCCATGTTTCCTTGTTTAAGTGAAACCCATTATTCTCGGTTGTCATATGATCAAGTAGAGATGTGCCCCCATGCTAGTTGACATTCCCTATCAGGCCATATACAATCCTATCTACAATATAAATAATTCACTACGAGTTTAATTTAGACTGAATTATGTCGAACTCCTATCAGAGAGACAAGACTCAGGCTCGTTAATTCCTAGTCTTTATTGATAATGGAAGGCCTTAGGATTAATAATCCCATTTATTATCACTTAATATTTTTCTTGAAGGGAACAATATTAAACAGGCATGATCATATCATTATCCAAGTATTCATCATATGAATTATGAAAATTTTCGATAATAGGATTATCAAGGAGTGATAAACTCCCACTAGCCCTCACAGGGGGTTTTGATCATTAGGATTTTTATCTTATAATCAAAACCTACTCATCCCTATATCCTTAGGGTATTTGGATGTCAATTTAGTGATCCATCTACGATTATTGTCTTTTCAGACACGATTATCTAATATCTAATAATATCGTATGCAAAGATTTTATGTAAAAATCTCCACATGGGTCACAAACTCCACGTCCAAAAGAGTACTGGTAATGTATTGTGTTTAAATATAAACAATTTATAATTAAACATAATCCATTAAAAGAAGAAAAATCCAATTATCCTAAATTATCATAAAAGCGATAATCACATTTATCACAACTTCTGGGCGAAAGGAAATACTATTAATCATCACATGAATAATAATATAATAATTATAATCATATTATAATCTCACAATGGGTTCAAAAAAATCATACGACCTTATTTAATTACAACATGGAAATTAAATAAAGCCCTACTACAATTTGCTATCTTGCAATGGTTCTCCGGGCATCTCCTTCGGTTGATTTAGTCCACCATAAATTAGCAACCCTATTCTAAAAAAAAGAAAAAGGGGAGGGGAGGGGAAAGAGAAAGAGGTATGATTTGTGGAACCCATCCAACACATAAAATAATATTTATTTATCATGATAAATATATTGTATATTATTTATGCTAGCCCAGGGCTCTCAGAATAAATTAAACAATTTAATTTACTTCTAATAAGGATCTCTAAATCCTTAAGGGCTATGATCAAGATTTAGATATCACTAAATATTTGTCCCTACTAAATTTCGAGAGGCTTTGGAATCATCCAAACTTGAAATTAGTCTCACACTAATTTCTAGGGGCTTAATTTTTATTCTCTCAATAATAACAGGGGAACCCCTTAGCCCTACTAATGATTATCTAATAATCAAGAAGTGATCAAGAATCTAAAAGATTCATCACTAGGGCACCCGAAATTTAATGTGGAAGTATAATTTATATATATAAATCTTGATTAAGCAATAAAATCAAAGAGAAGCATAGCCTAAGCTCTGATACCACTGAAAGTATGCCTCTTTTTAATTTTAGAAAAACAGTTCTTGGTGGGTAGACATCGAATCCCAAGATCTGACTAAGATTCTAATTGATTTTATTCAATGAGAGTAAAAATCACAGTATCTTTGCGACTTTGAAATTGTTAAGTCAAATCCACGATAAAAGCTGTCACGACCCAAAACCCACCCTAGGAGTTAGAGTGAACTTTGGACGACTAATCATGACTTGCTTGACAAACCAACCTGCAAAACCTACAGAGCATATACAATAGAGGACATCATAGCGGAAACATAACCATAAAGCACAGGGGAAGTCTACCAAACCTCTATGTATATACATACGCAAATCCAAGTTTATACAAAAAGTAACCAAAAGAAAGTGCAGACAGACCCGCCAAAATACATGAAGGTATAACTCTCATCTCACCCACAGCTATCCACTCAGAATCTAACACCACCTACTGATAACCCTCTACGGGAGGTTCCTCCAAAGGCTCCTCAACGTACTCCTCTTCCACCCATGGACCAGGAGCAAAAACATCAAATGGAGCAGCAGCTCCCTCAGAACCTGCCGACATAAGAAGTACGACTGAGCATGGAATACTCAGCGGGTACTAAATACTAACCAACAATTATAGCATAGAAATGGCAATACATGATCAGGAGCAATTCATATATGTCAAACGGAAACAATTTATATCATACAAGGAAGTAAAGCAGTTTATAATCATGCTTGTAATTCGTAAAAAGCCGATAAATCCTCTTGAAAACATCGTGCACTTGACTTGACTTGAAATATCTTTTCGTACTTGAAAGCTTGTCTTGCCTATCTTGCTTGATTCTTGTATGTCGTGTCATGTCATGCATGCTTGCTTGTGATCATGTAACTTGTGAGATGCACTTGTGAGATGCCTTGAGAGGGAAGGGAGACCCTTCTTTATGCAATGCACTTGCGAGGGAAGGGAGACTCTTCTTCATGATATGTATGTACTTGCGAGGGAAGGGAGACCCTTCTTCATGATATGCACTTGTGAGTGAGGGGAGACCCCTTGTGGAATGTTGGTTCTTGTCTTCTTGTGAAAAGCGAGGTAAAACATATCATAGGATATGTCCCACCTCTAACCATGTTCTTGAAAACCTCAATAAATCATGCCATGCATGCCGTGCTCGTGGGAACCGTGTACATACTTGCATTCAAATTTAAAGATGACATTTGGGTAATTTCACAACACATATAGTATCAAAGATTGAGCAATTCATTAGGGAAAGCAGGAAACACACTATCATAGGCCCTAGCAATATTCAGAATTTCTTAGGTATGCATTTCCTAATTCACAGCTCACTTTATTCACCTTGGCATTTCATCAAACATGGTGTGTTCATTATGGATTTACCCTACAACATGCTTTTCTAGATGGGTTTTACTCAAATCATACATGTATGTTCATTATTGGAACAATGCCCTTCCCCATTTGTTCATCACGCACAACCATTGGCATCCAATCGCCCATTCCATCTCCATTCACCATTCACCATTCACCATTCACCATTCACCATTCACCATTCACCATTCACCATTCCCATAGCACATGTGTAAATGGAAGGAAAATCAAAAGAAAAGAAAGGGAAAGAGGAACTATAACTAGGAGGGTAATAAGAAGTACCGACCTGAAGAAATGAGGAAGAAACCCTCTTTCCAAATGACTGTGAGTTGTTGCCCTAGCTTGGATCGCGAGCTCCACAATGCCTGAACCGAAATCTTGAAGAAAACGGGCTTGAGGTTGATCTAGGGTTTCAAACCCTTTGATTTCTCTCCAAAACGGAAACCCTAGGTTGGAATCGCCTTCTCCCCTTTCTCTTATTCTCTCAAACTCTCAAAGTGTTGAGAATGAGCCCTAAAGGCTCGGGTTAAACTCTTAAGGTAAGAGTGAACTGACAAAAGACCATAACACCCTTACTAAATTTCTGTAAAAACACGAGTGTTGAACTCGTGGTGCTGTGAACAGTGTCAACTCGTTGTGCTGTGAACAGTGCCAACTCCTGGTGCTGTGAACAGTGCCAACTCGTGGTGCTGTGAACAGTGCCAAACACGTCGTCCGTTGTGAATAGTATCAACCACGTTGTCCGTTGTGAATAGTACTAAACACGTTGTCTGTTGTGAATAGTATCAACCACGTTGTCCGTTGTGAATAGTACCAAACACGTTGTCCGTTGTCTTATGTACAGCGTGCCCGTGGTGCTGTACAATGTACCCGTTGTGAGCTGCACGACGTACCCGTTGTGAGCTGCACGACGTACCCGTTGTCTGTTGCACAACGGATGCACAACGCATACGTTATCAGAGTACGTCCTTAGCGCATAACCGAGCTACGTCCTTGCCTACAGGTCCAGACTGTTTTGGCCATATCTTTTGACTCGTTCGTCCGATTTTGACGATTCAACTTGCGTTGGGTTCGTACTTCGAAAAGGAACATTTCTAACATTTCAGAATTTCCAATTTCTTCTTTATTTATTAATTATAACTCTTTAAAGGCAAAATGACAACGAAAGTGTCATGTATTAAGCATGAAAAAGTCTGGGGCTCTACAAAAGCAATACCGGCAAAACTTCAAAAGTGCCAAGCCTCCTTCGCAATTCACACAGACCTTATTTTTCTTTAAAGCTTTCTCTAATGGAAGCTAATGGCCCTTCCAAATATCCAGCTCTAGGATCTTGAATAAAAGATCAAATCTTTTATTATAAAGAACCTTTCTTGATCCTCTTCTTGATCTTCAAAAACTAAGAACACAAGAGAAGAAGAAAAGGGGGCAAAGGGGCTAGACCGTACACCACAAGGATAGGGAGAGAGGGGCGTGAGATTGAGGAGAGGAGAGGGATTTCCAAATCTGGACATTTCTGGAAAAATAATAATATCCCAAAGCCTTGGACGTCTTCTCTTTAAATAGACTACCTTGGGTTGGTTGCAACCCTAGTTTCCACTTTCTAATCCAATTAGAATTCCTCAAATTAGTTTCCTATTTGGTTTCTCTATAATTAATTAGGAATAATCAAAAATAGAAACTAATCTTATCTTTTAGTAACTAACTAATCATACCATTATCCTAATCCAATTAGGATTCCTTGATTAGCAAGAAACTAGAAGAATCCTTGCTCAACAAGGAATCTTTAATTAGTAACTAACTAACAAACCTTATCTTATAAGGTGTTTGATTAATTAGAAACTAATTCATGATTAACAATAAAGTAATCTCCATAGAGTGGGCGTCCCACCCTAGGTGGGTCCCACCCCAACACGCCACATCATGGGTTCTTAACCCTTTGGTCACTTTTAATATTCTTTTAAAATATTCCCCAATGGGTCCTACCCATTTGGTTTTTCACATCTAATGTGATTCCACCTTTTAGAGCTTCACTATACCATATAGTGATTTCTTAGAGAAATAAATTAATTTAATAAATCATTAAATTAAATACTTTAAGAAAGTCCTTGTGTGTGGGATCTAAAGGGATCTCCTATTTCCGGTTGTGGGACCAAGTACATAACCTTTTGGTTAAAGCATTGTTACTAGGAAACACCTTTCCTACACTCCATTAGGATAATAGAATGTTATCTATATCCCTGGTGTAGAGCCCCAGACTTTTTCATGCTTAATACATGACACTTTCGTTGTCATTTCGCCTTTTTAGAGGTATAATTAATAAATAAGTAAGAAATTGGAAATTCTGAAACATCAAAAATGTTCCTCTTCGAAGTACAAACCCAACGCAAGTTGAATCGTCAAAATCGGACGAACGAGTCAAAAGATATGGCCAAAACAGTCTGGACCTGTAGGCAATCGTAGCTCGAAAGGCGCTAAGGACGTAACTCGGTTATGCGCCAAGGACGTACTCTGATAACGTATACGTTGTGCATCCGTTATGCAACAGAAAACGGGTGCGTTGTGCAACAGACAACGGGTGCGTTGTGCAACAGACAACGGGTACGTCGTGCAGCTCACAACAGGTACGTTGTACAGCACCACGGGCACGCTGTACATAAGACAACGGACAACGTGTTCAGCACTGTCCACAACGGACAACGTGTTTGACACTGTTCACAGCTCAGCGAGCTCAGCACTATGCACAACACAACGGCACGTGTTCGGCACTATCCACAACGGACAACGTGTTCAACACTATTCATAGCACAACAAGTTGGCACTATTCACAGCACAACGAGTTGGCACTATTCACGGCACAACGAGTTGGCACTATTCACGGCACAACGAGTTGGTGCTATTCACAGCACAACGAGTTGGTACTGTTCACAGCACAACGAGTTGGCACTGTTCACAGCACAACGAGTTCGGCACTCGTGTTTTTACAGAAATTCAGTAAGGGTATTTTGGTCTTTTGGTCGGTTCACTCTTACCTTAAGAGTTTAACCCGAACCTTTAGGGCATCATTCGACACTTAGAGAGATTGGGAGATAAGAAGAGAGGAGAAGGCGATTCCTAAACCTAGGGTTTCCAGTTTGGAGAGAAACCAAAGGGTTTTGAGAGCCTAGATCACTCCCAGTCCGGTTTTCTTCAAGATCTCGGCCCAAGCTCGTGCGAAGCTCGTGTTCCAAGCTAGGACAGCAGCTTACAGTCGTTTGGAAGAGGGATTTCTTCCTCATCTCTTCAAGGTCGGTACTTCTTGCTACCCTCCTAGTTATAGTTCTTCTTTCCCCTTCATTTCTCTTTATTTTCTTTATTTACACATGTATTATGAGATGGATGGTCGTGAATGGTGAATGAAGATGGAATGGGCGACTGGATGCCAATGGTTTTGTGTGATGAATAAATGGGGAAGGGCATTGTTCCAAATAATGAACATACATGTATAATTTGAGTAAAACCCACCTAGAAAAGCATGTTGTAGGGTAAATCCATAATGAACACACCATGTTTGATGAAATGCCAAGGTGAATACAGTGAGTTGTAAATTCGGAAATGCATGCCTAATAAATTATGAATATTGCTAGGGCCTATGATAGTGTGTTTCCTGCTTTCCGTAAATGTTATGAATATTACATTGCTCAATCATTGATGCTATATGTGTTGTGAAATTACCCAATTGTCATCTTTAAATTTGAATGAAAGTATGTACACGGTTTCTCATGAGCACGGCATGCATGACATGATTTATCGAGGTTTTCAAGAACATGGTTAGAGGTGGGACATATCCTACGATATGTTTTGCCTCACTTTTCACAAGAAAACAAGAACCAACATTCCACGAGGGGTCTCCCCTCACTCACAAGTGCATATCATGAAGAAGGGCCTCCCTTCCCTCGCAAGTACATACATATCATAAAGAAGGGTCTCCCTTCCCTCGCAAGTGCATTGCATAAAGAAGGGTCTCCCTTCCCTCTCAAGACATCTCACAAGTGCATCTCACAAGTTACATGATCACAAGCAAGCACGCATGACATGCATGACATGACACAATATACAAGAATCAAGCAAGACAAACATGACAAGCTTTCAAGTATGAAAAGATATTTCAAGTCAAGTCAAGTGCACGATGTTTTCAAGAGGTTTCATCAGCTTTCTACGAAATACAAGCATGATTATAAATTGCTTTGCTTCCTTGTATGTTATGAATTGTTTCCTTCTAACATATATGAATTGTTCCTGCTTTATGTATGCTATCTGTATGCTATGACTGTTGGTTAGTGCTTAGTACCCGCTGAGTATTCCATGCTCAGCCGTACTTCTTATGTCGGCAGGTGATGGCGGAGCAGCTGCTCCATTTGATATCTGTGCTCCGAGCCCTTGGGTGGAGGAGGAGTACGCCGAGGAACCTTTGGAGGAACCTCCAGTAGAGGGTTACCATTAGGTGGTTGTAGATTCTGAGTGAATTAGCTGTGGGTGAGATGAGAGTTAGATTTGTGTATTTTGGCGGGCATGTCCGCACTTTCTTTTGATTACTTTTTGTATAACTTGGATTTGCGTATGTATATACATAGAGGTTTGGTAGACTTCCGCTGTGCTTTATGGTTATGTTTCCGCTATGATGTCCCCTATTGTATATGCTCTGTGGGTTTTTTGCAGGTTGGTTTGTCAAGCAAGTCATGTAAGCCATGATTAGTCGTCCAAAGTTCACTCTAACTCCTAGGGTGGGTTTTGGGTCGCGACAGAAGTGGTATCAGAGCTTAGGCTTTAGGTCTCTAGGGTCACTTAGAATCTTATACCACGGCTTGACAAGAGCATATGTCAGGAAACAAGTTAGGATGAAAGTAAGTCGGAAGAGAGTATTGATCCAAGTGTAAGACTAAAACCTTAGTCTTAGTCTAAAATGGTTGCTTTAACCAAGTACGGGTCCTAGGTACGCTAGAAGACTAAAGTATAAGTATAATGTGATGAATATTCTGATGACTTGATGTGATGTATATTAGTATTATACAACTAATACAAATTGAATTATGGTGAAATGGCATTGAAATAAGTTGTGGTTTCAAGTGAGACTCATGTGGTGCTATTGTTCTCAGGACTTTAGTCATGAGGCGGGGCACGCGGGGTCGTGGACCACACACTAGAGCTTCATCTTCTTCCAGAGATGAGGATGAGCAGCCGGACCTCTCACAGGTCTTAGGCTCTATTGCTGAGACACTCGCCATACTGGCGGCTCGGCAAGCTATACCATCGTCGGCGGCACCTACTCCACCGCCCGTAGCTCCAGTACATCGTACAGCTGGAGTTGAGGCATTCAGGAGATTGAGGCCTCCACCCTTCCGTGGGAGTGTGGACCCTCTTGCTGTGGAGGCATGGATCCTCCAGATGGAGAAGATCTTTGCAGTCCTCTCGCCTACAGAGGAGGATAGAGTAGCGTGGGCAGTTTTCATGCTAGAGGGTGAAGCCCACCATTGGTGGTTGTTCGCATTGAGGAAGCGAGATTTGACCATGCAGGGTCAACCTTGGACTTGGGAGGAGTTCAAGGACGCTTTTTACAAGAAGTATTTTCCGATTGGAGCACGGGAAAAGAAAGAGAGAGAATTCATCAACCTCGAGCAAGGTTTGATGTCGGTGGCTCAATATGAGGCTAAGTTCTCGGAGCTCTCTAGATTTGCGCCTCACATGGTGGCTACCGAGGCAATGAAGGCAAGAAGGTTTGAGCAAGGGCTCAAAGATGTTATCATGGAGAAGGTTTCGGTCTTCAGACATGCTACCTACCCTGAGGTAGTAGATAAGGCCTTATTGGTCGAGGCCAATTCAGAGACAGTGTCCAAGAAGAGGGAGTTGGCAAGAGGCCAAGCTTGTAGTTCAGCACCTTCAGAGAGGCGGACTCGTACCGGCCCTTATCAGTATGCGTGGCCAGCACCACCGATGAGGCCATCTTATGCGCCTCCAGCTCCACGGCAGTATGTGCCTCAGGCACCGCGACCTCAGGCTCTTCCGGCCCCACGGCCTGTTGCACCTTAGATGGTGAGGTATGCTCCACCTCCGGCCCCTCCGACCTATACACACGAGGTCTGCACTTCGTGCGGCTGAAGGCACCCGGCAGGAGATTGCCGAAGGGCATCGGGTGGATGCTTTCATTGTGGTCGCCAGGGCCATATGATCAGGGATTGCCCCAGTCGGCATTTACCAGGCCAGTCTCAGGGGATTAGGCCCCCAGCACACCCAGCAGGATCATATCAGGCGTCATCTCAGACTACCCGGTCTACACCTCAGTCTCGCCAGGCGAACCAGGGGCGAGTTTTTGCCTTGATAGAGGGTGATGCACTTGCATCTGACGATGTGGTGCAAGGTACGCGTTTGGAGTTATTTTCTTTATTCGTGATTGTTATGTTATGTTTTATCCCTTGTGTACGTACTTGGTATGCTATATATATATATATACCTATGTGTATACGCTGTTGATGCTTGAATTGACGTAACTAGCTAAAATTTCAGGAACCCTACTAGTCAATGAGTGTTTGGCTCGAGTGTTGATTGATACCGGGTCTATTCATTCGTTTGTCTCGCCGGGTTTTTCAGAAGGCTTTTCTGTGGAGCCTACTCAGCTAGAATCGGATTTATCCATTTCGACTCCTCTCGGCAAAACCGTATTGGCAGATAAAGTGTATACAAATAGCGTGGTCCAAGTTGGAAGCCACGAGTTGGCGGTTGATCTCATCGTCCTTGGATTCCAAGACTTTGATGTTATATTGGGAATGGATTGGTTAGCGGCACATCACGGGCATGTAGCTTGCTTTGAGAAAATGGTACTCTTCAAGCCAGTAGAAGGGAAACCATTCCACTTTCGTGGGTTGAAAAGTAGAGATATTGCTCGTTTTACGGCGTTGAGCTTAGCTAACCCCGAGGCAAAGGACTCATCGACTATTCCGGTTGTGAGTGAATTCCTGGATGTGTTTCCAGAGGAGTTGCCGGGATTGCCTCCAGATAGGGAGATTGAGTTTGTGATCGAGCTTGCACCAGGCACAGCTCCTGTTTTCAGGGCTCCATATAGAATGGCCCCTATTGAACTCAAGGAGTTGAAGACTCAGTTGGAGGAATTGCAAGGCCTTGGTTTCATTCGACCAAGTGTCTCACCGTGGGGTGCCCCGGTGTTGTTTGTTAAGAAGAAAGATGACTCGATGCGGATGTCCGTCGATTACAGGCAATTGAACAAAGTCACTATAAAGAATAGGTATCCCTTGCCTAGGATTGATGACTTGTTCGATCAGTTGAAGGGAGCGAGATTTTTCTCAAAGATAGATCTTCGATCGGGCTATCACCAGTTGAAGATTAAGGCGGAAGATGTTCCCAAAACTGCTTTCAGGACTCAGTATGGACACTACGAGTTCTTGGTGATGCCTTTTGGACTCACGAACGCGCCGGCAGCCTTTATGGACTTGATGAATCGGGTGTTCCGGCCGTATCTTGATAGGTGCGTGATTGTATTTGTTGATAAAATTTTGGTTTATTCCCAAACACGGGGAAGATCACACACGCGACCTACGCCTTGCTTTGGAAATGCTAAGAGAGCACAAGCTATACGCCAAACTTAGCAAGTGTGAGTTTTGGTTGGAAGAGGTGGCATTCCTAGGCCACGTTGTTTCTGCAGAAGGTATCTCGGTGGATCCAAAGAAGATAGAGGCAGTCATGAGTTGGGCGAGGCGCAAGAGTGTCACGGAGATACGCAGCTTTCTTGGGTTGGCAGGCTATTACAGGAGATTCGTAGAGGGTTTCTCTAGCCTTGCAGCACCGCTCACTTACCTGACAAGGAAGAACGCCAAGTTTGTATGGAGTGATAAGTGCGAGATCAGTTTCACGGAACTGAAGAAGAGGCTTACTACAGCCCCTATCCTTACTGTGCCATCTGGACCTTATGGGTATGAGGTGTATAGTGATGCCTCACACGTTGGACTTGGGTGTGTACTCATGCAGCACAAGAAAGTCATTGCCTATGCATCAAGGCAATTGAAGGAGCATGAGAAGAATTATCCCACGCACGACTTGGAGCTTACGGCAGTCATGTTTGCACTTAAGATTTGGCGTCATTACCTTTATGGGGTGGAGTTCTATGTGTTTACGGATCACAAGAGCCTCAAGTACCTCTTTTCCCAAAAGGAATTGAATCTAAGGCAACGGCGTTGGATGGAATTTTTGAAGGACTATGATTGTACCATTCAATACCACCCGGGTAAAGCAAATGTAGTGGCTGATGCTTTGAGTAGAAGACCTCAGGGGTTGTTAGCACACATGTTGGTTCAAGAATGGAAGCTACTAGAAGACTTGGCAAATCTGGACATCAGTGTGAATGACTCTGTCCGCGGTCCTACCTTGGCAAATGTTACGGTTCGGCCGTACATTATAGATTTGATCCAAGAATATCAAGCCATGGATGCAGAATTGTTGGCTTATCGGGACAAGGAAGTTGCTAAGGGTAGTGAGGACTTCTCTCTCACTAGTCGGGGTGCTATCACATTCAAGGGAAGGCTGTGCGTCCCAGCCAATGCAGATCTTCGAAGAGAGATTTTAGATGAAGCACACCGTTCGAAGTACACAGTGCATCCAGGGGGTACAAAGATGTACCGGAACCTCAAGAGTCACTTTTGGTGGCAGAATTTGAAGAGGGAGGTTACAGAATATGTAGCACGGTGCTTAGTGTGTCAACAAGTAAAAGCAGAACACATACGGCCAGCAGGCCTATTACAGTCCCTTCCGATTCCCGAGTGGAAATGGGAGAACATATCCATGGATTTCATAGTTGGCTTGCCAAAGACGGCAAGGGGCTCAGATGCGATATGGGTAGTAGTGGATCGTTTGACAAAGTCCGCATTTCCTACCCTACCGAACTACTTTCAACTCTAGTCAGTTAGCCACTTTGTACATCAAGGAAGTGGTGAGGTTGCACGGAGTGCCCGTTAGTATTGTGTCAGATCGGGATCCAAGATTCACATCGCGATTCTGGAAAAGCTTCCAGGAGGCTATGGGTTCCAGACTTGATTTCAGCACCGCTTTTCATCCACAGACGGATGGACAAACCGAAAGAGTGAACCAAGTCGTTGAAGACATGCTTCGGGCTTGTATGTTGGATTTCAGAGGCAGTTGGGAAGAGCACTTGCCTTTGGTTGAATTTGCCTATAATAACAGCTATCAGGCAAGTATCCAAATGGCACCATTTAAGGCCTTGTATGGGCGAAGTTGTAGGTCTCCTCTCTATTGGGATGAGGTAGGAGAAATGAAATTACTTGGTCCAGAATTGATTGAGCAAATAGTAAACACAGTTAAGATCATTCGGGATCGATTGAAAGCCGCTCAAGATCGCCAGAAAAGTTATGCGGACACACGCCGTAGGGACTTGGAATTTCAAGTAGGGGATCAAGTTTTTGTGAAAGTATCTCCTAGCAAAGGGATCGTGAGATTTGGCAATCGAGGCAAGCTCAGTCCTCGGTATGTTGGGCCTTTTGAGATTATCACACGGGTTGGTGAAGTTGCTTATCGTGTAGCTCTCCCATCTCACATGGCCGCAGTTCACAACGTCTTCCATGTGTCTATGCTTCGGAAGTACATTGCGGATCCTTCGCATGTCATAGAATTGGAACCGTTGGAGATTCGAGAGGACCTCACCTTGATTGAAAGGCCAGTTCAGATTTTGGATCGAAGGGATCAGGTGCTTCGCAACAAGACAATCCCTTTGGTTCTTGTGCAATGGCAACACCATGCTCGGGAAGAAGCTACATGGGAGCGTGAAGCCGAAGTCAAAGCAAAGTACCCAGAATTAATTGAATGAGTTATTGTATGAAGTCTGTATATGACTTGTAATGTTCTTTTTGGTTTGTAATGCAAGTATCGTCTGAATTTCGAGGACGAAATTTCTGTAAGGGGGGAGGATGTAGAGCCCCAGACTTTTTCATGCTTAATACATGACACTTTCGTTGTCATTTTGCCTTTTTAGAGGTATAATTAATAAATAAGTAAGAAATTGGAAATTTTGAAATGTCAGAAATGTTCCTCTTCGAAGTACGAACCCAACGCAAGTTGAATCGTCAAAATCGGACGAACGAGTCAAAAGATATGGCCAAAACAGTCTGGACCTGTAGGCAATCGTAGCTCGAAAGGTGCTAAGGACGTAGCTCGGTTATGCGCTAAGGACGTACTCTGATAACGTATACGTTGTGCATCCGTTGTGCAACAGACAACGGGTGCGTTGTGCAACAGACAATGGGTATGTCGTGCAGCTCACAACGGGTACGTTGTACAGCACCACGGGCACGCTGTACATAAGACAATGGACAACGTGTTCAGCACTGTCCACAACGGACAACGTGTTCGGCACTATTCACAGCTCAGCGAGCTCAGCACTATGCACAACACAACGGACACGCGTTCGGCACTATCCACAACGGACAATGTGTTCAACACTATTCACATCACAACGAGTTGGCACTATTCACGGCACAACGAGTTGGCACTATTCACGGCACAACGAGTTGGTGCTATTCACAGCACAACGAGTTGGTGCTATTCACAGCACAACGAGTTGGTACTGTTCACAGCACAACGAGTTGGCACTGTTCACAGCACAACGAGTTCGACACTCGTGTTTTTACAGAAATTCAGTAAGGGTATTTTGGTCTTTTGGTCGGTTCACTCTTACCTTAAGAGTTTAACTCGAACCTTTAGGGCATCATTCGACACTTAGAGAGATTGGGAGATAAGAAGAGAGGAGAAGGCGATTCCTAAACCTAGGGTTTCCAGTTTGGAGAGAAATCAAAGGGTTTTGAGACCCTAGATCACTCCCAGTCCGGTTTTCTTCAAGATCTCGGCCCAAGCTCGTGCGAAGCTCGTGTTCCAAGCTAGGACAGCAGCTTACAGTCGTTTGGAAGAGGGATTTCTTCCTCATCTCTTCAAGGTCGGTACTTCTTGCTACCTTCCTAGTTATAGTTCTTCTTTCCCCTTCATTTCTCTTTATTTTCTTTATTTACACATGTATTATGAGATGGATGGTCGTGAATGGTGAATGGAGATGGAATGGGCGACTGGATGCCAATGGTTTTGTGTGATGAATAAATGGGGAAGGGCATTGTTCCAAATAATGAACATACATGTATGATTTGAGTAAAACCCACCTAGAAAAGCATGTTGTAGGGTAAATCCATAATGAACACACCATGTTTGATGAAATGCCAAGGTGAATACAATGAGTTGTAAATTCGGAAATGCATGCCTAATAAATTATGAATATTGCTAGGGCCTATGATAGTGTGTTTCCTGCTTTCCCTAAATGTTATGAATATTACATTGCTCAATCATTGATGCTATATGTGTTGTGAAATTACCCAATTGTCATATTTAAATTTGAATGCAAGTATGTACACGGTTTCTCACGAGCACGGCATGCATGACATGATTTATCGAGGTTTTCAAGAACATGGTTAGAGGTGGGACATATCCTACGATATGTTTTGCCTCGCTTTTCACAAGAAAACAAGAACCAACATTCCACGAGGGGTCTCCCCTCACTCACAAGTGCATATCATGAAGAAGGGCCTCCCTTCCCTCGCAAGTACATACATATCATAAAGAAGGGTCTCCCTTCCCTCGCAAGTGCATTGCATAAAGAAGGGTCTCCCTTCCCTCTCAAGACATCTCACAAGTGCATCTCACAAGTTACATGATCGCAAGCAAGCACGCATGACATGCATGACATGACACAATATACAAGAATCAAGCAAGACAAACACGACAAGCTTTCAAGTACGAAAAGATATTTCAAGTCAAGTCAAGTGCACGATGTTTTCAAGAGGTTTCATCGGCTTTCTACGAAATACAAGCATGATTATAAATTGCTTTGCTTCCTTGTATGATATGAATTGTTTCCTTCTAACATATATGAATTGTTCCTGCTTTATGTATGCTATCTGTATGCTATGACTGTTGGTTGGTGCTTAGTACCTGCTGAGTATTCCATGCTCAGCCGTACTTCTTATGTCGGCAGGTGATGGCGGAGCAGCTGCTCCATTTGATATCTGTGCTCCGAGCCCTTGGGTGGAGGAGGAGTATGCCGAGGAACCTTTGGAGGAACCTCCAGTAGAGGGTTACCATTAGGTGGTTGTAGATTCTGAGTGAATTAGCTGTGGGTGAGATGAGAGTTAGATTTGTGTATTTTGGCGGGTATGTCCGCACTTTCTTTTGATTACTTTTTGTATAACTTGGATTTGCGTATGTATATACATAGAGGTTTGGTAGACTTCCGCTGTGCTTTATGGTTATGTTTCCGCTATGATGTCCCCTATTGTATATGCTCTGTGGGTTTTTTGCAGGTTGGTTTGTCAAGCAAGTCATGTAAGCCATGATTAGTCGTTCAAAGTTCACTCTAACTCCTAGGGTGGGTTTTGGGTCGCGACACCTGGACTTCCACCAATCGCAATTAATGTCCATTAACACAATGTGATTAACCCGCAGAAAATAGAGAATTACTTGCAGGTATTTCTATCTCAAGATTTGTTTATAGATCAGTCCCTCCACTTCCAATATTGTTATAAGTTTACAGAACAATATCTAATACTGTCTATAATCCCTGGCTTATATTGAGAACCCATTCTTTTTGATACTTTTAGTCAAACTTGGACTTGCAAAACCTTTTTAAAAATTCTTTAAAAGAAATAATAATAATAATTACATTTCTTTTATACAGAAAATAAATTCCTCGATAAAACCATTTCATCGATAAATACCAGCGCTAGGTTTTTCAAGTCCGGTTTTGACAAGTATCAACTCAATATTATTTACTCTGTAAGAGTAGTGGAATCTTTGTTGAGCGTACACACACTTCTTCTAGTACAGCGTACATAACCCAACGAGCCCGTATTTAGTCTGGTGTGTTGGACATTGACGATTGGCTACATCAAAGCTACATAGGCAAATACTAGAGAAGATGTCGACCTCTCAGGTTAGGACAATCTGTCAAATAGACTACCCTAAATATAAAGACAGTATATTTCTAAGGGTATCTACTGAGTGATCCAGTTGCAATATAAGTACTTCTTACTTATATCCACATCTTAGTCAAGAGACCCTTCTCGCAGTGATTGAGATTCATCACTCCATCATATGGAACTAACAATGTGTAAGTTATTAGGAATACATTATCCAGATGCATCCTGATTAACTTAGAACAATTTTAGGTCTACAAGGAACTGGAAAAACGATATCTCCTTAGCAATCAGTTATCAACTAATTGGATGGTTTTCCTACAATGTTACCTAAGGGACAAAGTAGTCTCATCCAATGAGATACTTTCGATATATTACCCAATGTAGAAGACAATGTGTGAATGTAAAATATGCATTTGGATTTAAAAATAGATAAATACAATTCCGGAATGGCTTTGTGGGCATACATGTCTAACAATCAAAACATCCATAACTTAGAAAAACCTTCTTGAGGTGTTGATAAATGTCATCTAACATCATATATTGGAAATATATCAAAAATCAGGTTATCATTTTCGTTGATAACCATTACAATAGGCTCTAAGCCTTAAATACTATTCACAACCATACCTTCAAGATCCAGGGTTCTACATCCTCCCCCCTTATAGGAATTTCATCCTCGAAATTAGAACGGTGTATAGGGATGATAAGGAATAAAATTCACATGAAAATATCAATCAAACAAATGAGGGTACTTTGCTTTTACTTCGGCTTCGCACTCCCACGTGGCTTCTTCTCTAGCATGATATTACCATCGAACGAGAACCAAGGCGATAACCTTGTTGCGCAAAACTTGATCTCTACGGTCCAAAATTTCAACTGGCTCTTCTACTAAGGTGAGGTCCTCCCGGATTTTCAATGGATCAAGATCTATAACATGTGAAGGATCCGGGATATACTTTCGAAGTATGGACACATGAAAAATGTTATGAACCGCCGCCATGTGAGTGGGTAGAGCAACCCGGTATGCAACTTCACCAACTTAGGTGACAATCTCAAATGGACCCACATACCTTGGGCTGAGCATTCCTCTTTTGCCAAACCTCATAACACCCTTCGTCAACAAAACTTTCACAAATACCATATCATCAGTGCAGAACTCAAGATCTTGTCTACGGGTGTCGGCATAGCTCTTTTGCCTATCCTGAGCCGTCTTCAATCTCTCCCTAATGATCTTGACCTTATTCACGATTTGCTCAATCAATTCTGAGCCCAATATCTTTCTCTCTCCAACTTCATCCCAGTATAGGGGAGATTTATAACTTCAACCATACAAGGCCTCAAAAGAAGCCATTTGGATACTCACCTGGTAACTATTATTGTAGGCGAACTCAACCAATAGCAAATGATCCTCCCAACTGCCTTTGAAATCCAGCATGCAAGCTCGAAGCAAGTCTTCTATAACCTGGTTCACCCTATCAATCTGTCCATCTGTTTGAGGATGGAAGGTGGTGCTAAAGTCCAAACGGGAACCCATAGCACTCTAGAAGCTCTTCCAGAACCTGGAAGTGAATCCCGAATCCCTGTTGGAAACAATGCTGACTGGAAGCCCGTGCAACCGAACCACTTCTTTGAGATATAATGTGTCGCGACCCAAAATACCCCCTAGGAGTTAGGGATACTTTAGTTCATGACCACCGTGTCAAGCCATCCTGTATGACACATAAGACATACTTAACATCCTGCCAGAGCGCACAAGTTATACATATAACTATAACAAAGCAGAATAAATTCAAAATAACGTACTCCTATCATTAGGTTCAAGGTTGAACCACAGAACATAGTAAATTTTAAGTATGAAGTGGACAAGTCCCACCCTCAATACTCTCAAAATATATAATCTAAAGTGGACATTTCCCACTTTCAAAATACATGACCTTCTCCCTCACATCACTCAACAATAGTCTAGATAGGGCCCCCTATATAGAGCTTCATCATCTTGGTTGTGATCCATAGCAGGCTCAGGCTCGTAGTACTCCTCTATCCAAGGATCAAGAGTAGGTGCATCCACAAAACCTACCGAAGTCAACAATTCGGCTGAGTATGGAATACTCAGTGGGTACAAAATACTAGCTAACAGTGTTATAAAGCAATAATATCATACGATTACATAGAGGGTTAACAATTCATATTCATGCTTTAAACCGAACTTGGAAATCATACTCTTACAAGTGCATAGCTTTTTAAACCTTATCTTTTGAGCTTTCATAAAAACAAAATGTATCTTATGAGGTCTTGCGTAAATCAATCGCTTATGAATTCTTAAGAATTCTTATGAGTACTTATGAGTTCTTATGAGTCGTATGTGCTACATATAATGCCTTGCGAGATATGAATGATGCCTTGTGAGATATGAATGATGCCTTGCGAGATATGAATAATGCCTTGTGAGATATGAATGAGCTTTTGAGATACTTGTGAGCATCTATGATCCCGCAAAATCACTTGTGAGTTCTTATGAGGTTTCCTTAAACATTTCTTATGAATTTTGAAACATCCAACTTATGAGAAATCCGATTCATGCGAGACTAGTGTACATGCGAGACTTGTGAACATCTTAATAGACTTAGAAAACCTTTTGACATAATAGCATAATCCTTTGAAAACTTGGAATTTAACATATGAGAACTTTGAGTATCATGTTAGACTTAGAATCTCTTAAACATAGCACATAGCTCTTGTGAGTATCATGGAAATCATAAATGTAGCACCCCGGACTTTTCTATACTTAATGAATACCATTTTCGTAGCTAATTGGCCTTCCTCATAGTCTAATTAATAAATAAGAGAGAAATCAGAAATTCTGAAATGTCAGAAATGTTCATTTTCGAAAGACGAACCCAACGCAAGTTGAATCGTCGAAATCCGGCGAGCGAGTCAAGAGATATGGTCAAAACAGTCCAGACCTACAGAGCACCGATCGCTCGGTCCAAAACCGATCGATCGGTATCTATCGCGCGGTCAAAGATTTTGTATGGGGAAATTTTCCAGAGAGTAGTTTTTTGACCGGTCGCTCGGCCAGAGTACCGATCGCTCGGTAGGCAACCGATCGATCGGTCATAACCACCGATCGCTCGGTCCCCGTGTTTTGCAGAAAATTTTGTAAGGGCATTTTCATCTTTTAGGCGTTAAACCCTTTCTTATAAGGCTAGGCCCGAGCCTTAGAGATTATTTACAATACTTAGAAGCTTTTGAGAGTTAGGGAGAGAGGAGAAGAGACTCTAACCTAGGGTTTTGATTTTGAGAAGGAATCAAAGGGGTTTAAGAACCCTAGATCATCCTCAACTTGGATTGCTTCAAGTTCAAGGTTCAACTCGTGTGGGACTCCTCCTCCAAAGTTAGGGCAGCAACTCACACAATTTTTTCCAAGGGGTTTCTTCCTCAACTCAAGCTTTCTTCAAGCAAGGATCTTTCTTCTTGCAAGTTGGAGCTTCAATCAAGGTTCCTACCAAGATCAAGCCTTGATCTAAGGTTAGTACACCCTACTAACTTTCCCTAGCAATAACCTAGGTTTTCTAGTGTAAATGGTGATTCTATATATTATGCTTTCCTTCCCTATGCATTGTATTAACTCAACAAATATAAACAAGATAAGAGAAATGGAATGAATGTGTGGATGGGAGATTGGATGTGGCGATTGGATGCCGAAGGTGATGTATGATAGGTGTGGGTTGTGAGTTGGAAATGGAGGATGGGCATTGTACAAATAACAAACTTACCCTTGTGTGTGATTGGATGGAAAATATGCAATTAAAATAAGGAGATGAACTACTAAGAAACAATGTATGTGATGTGTTTGACGAAATGCCTAAACTATGAAACAATGATTTAAATGAAGAAATGGAAAGGGGCCTTATGCATGTATTCTCATGAATGATGAATGGATTTAAATACCATGTTGATTACTCGAATTCTCATATGCATACATTATGAACTGAATGGTGACATCATATATCTCTTATTATCCTTATTTCATGATTGTCACAATTGACACGTACACGAGCACGCATGATAGCATGAACTGAGATTTCAAGATGCATATGCATATAATAACCAACAAGAAAATATTGCATGTCAAGGAGGTTGGTAGCCCAGGGACATTCGGGTACTAGCCTCTGGCTCACAAGAAAACCCCTAAAACACCTATTGTCAAGGAGGTTGGTAGCCCAGGAAAAATTCGGGTACTAGCCTCTGGCTCACAAGAAAACTAAACAACTAATAAAAATCACCTATTGTCAAGGAGGTTGGTAGCCCAGGGACATTCGGGTACTAGCCTCTGGCTCACAAGAAAACCATGCATATCAAGGAGGTTGGCAGCCCAGGGAGATTCGGGTGCTAGCCTCTGGCTCACAAGTTACAAGATGATGACAAGACATTCATGCATGCACGCATACATGATTTTTACAATGCATACCGAGACATGGAAATGGGTTTTCAAGCATGAGTTTTATCGGAGTTTTCGCATTCATGCATGCACGTTATGATGATTGTATTGTACCATGCCTCCTACTATTCCTCTTGCGATGCTATTACTGCTGTGTACTGTATTCCTGTTGTGGTGTATATTATTGTTATGGTTAGCTAGCAGCTTGTACTCGCTGAGTATTCCATGCTCAGCCGTACTTTCATGTCGGTAGGTATCGAGGGAGCCCTCGACCCAGAGCCTTGGGTCGAGGAAGAGTATATCGAGGAGAGAGAGCCGTCTATCCCACTGCAGTCTCAGGCGGACCGAGACCTGACGTGTGGCCATACCTCGACTACTGTTGAGGGGAGAGTACGAGAGGGTCTTTTATGTATTTTGACATTTTGATAGGTGGGTCTGTCCACCTTAGACTTAGACATGTTTTGTATATATGTTAACTTGGAATACTATTTTGGAAATCTTAGAAGAAAAGAAAAAGTTAGTTTACGCTTCCGCATTTATGTTTAGCTTCCGCGCTCTGATTATCATCGTTTAGTAGGTTAATTATCTTGTTCATGACAAGATGGTTTGGCAGGTACGTATAGTCATGCCTAAAGTATCCCTAAGCTCCTAGGGGGTATTTTGGGGCGTTACAATAAAATACCTTAATAGCAATGAGGCATATGTATAAAGTATCATACATCATAGAAATCTAAACTTTCTTAAACATAGAGGATTTCTTTTGTAAGAAACATCATACAGTGAATAACAAAGGGAATTCATAACAAAGCTAGATAGTAGATTATATCTACCTCTAAAAACAGGATCCCTACGGTTTCTCGATTTGGAATACTACTTGGAGGCAAGAGAAAGCTTTGAGGAAGCTTTGTGAAACAATTCCAAGCTTGAGAAATCTTGAGGAAAACAAGATCCAAGCTTTAGGAAAGCTTGAGAATGACTTGAGAAAGTCCTTGAGTCAAAATCCGGACTCCACTTGATCACTACCACAAACCCTAGAAGAAACCCCTCCTCTCTCTCTTTCTTTATCAAAATTTCTCCCAAAAACTTCCCTTAGGGTTTAATAACCCTTTACCCACGAAATTGGGTGAATTTATAGGCAAAGGGGCTGACCAAAGACCCCTATACCCTCCAAAATATCCCCCAAAGGTCAGTTTAGGCATAAAAAGCAAGGAGGGATCGACCGGAGGTGTGACCGGTCGACCGGTGGTGTTTAGGGCCTTTTGGAATAATCTCCCATACAAAAAAGTGTGAGAGCGGTCAACCGGTCAGACCAGCAGTCAACCGGTAGTGGAGGGTTATCAAATTTCGACAATTCAACTTGTGTTGGATTCTAAATTCAAAGGGGAACAACTTTCATGTTTTCCACAAAGCCCAATTCTGAGTTTTAAAGGGTCAAAATGAGCCCACAAGTGGACTGATCTAAATAGTTACAGGAATTCACAGCAGACCAGTTCCCGAAAATTCCATGTTTGACCTAATGATAAACATGAACCTTGAAGAGGCTTTCAATATCTTTCTAATGGCTTAAGAGTCACTCGATTCCAATGAGCGACGATGAAACTAAAGATTCCCAAAGTTGATGCTATGTTAAGACATCCACCTTCTTTGTTACTTAGAGTATTTCATACTCGTGTTTTGGGTCCCAAACACACATACCTCATTCCTTATGTTTCACCCCAAATCAATACAATAACACTCCTTTTAAACTGAGATGTCTCATTCCCATTTAAGCCAACACCGAGTTCACATGGAAGACTTTGGCCTTTACATACATTGTTCATAGACGCTATTCACACACTATTCACAGCACTTTTCACAGGCGATGAAAGCGAGATCCAAGGTTCTACACAATGCTGCAAGTTGGTTCGAGTTGAATGTAGTCCAATAAGGCAAGAAATGGGTGGACTTTGTCAAACGGTCAACCACTACCCAGATTGCATCTGACTTCTTTGCTGTCCTTGGCAATCCCACTATGAAATCCATGGAGATGTTCTCCCATTTTCACTCGGGAATAGGAAGGGATTGCAAACGTCCTGTTGGCTTCATATGCTCGGCCTTTACCTGTTGGCATATCAAGCATCTCGACACATACTCGGCGACTTCCCTCTTCATGTTCCGTCACCAATAGTGCTTCTTCAAATTCTGGTACATCTTCGTACCACCAGGATGCACAGTGTATTTGGACCGGTGAGCTTCATCTAGGATCTAACTCTTCAATTCCGCATCTGTAGGAACACATAACCTTCCTTTAAATGTAATCACCCCATTACCGTTCATAGAGAACTCGTCACTTCCCTTGCTAATTTCCTTATCTCTGTAAGCAAGTAGCTCCACATCCGAATCCTGCAACTCTCGGATTCAATCTTGGATAGGTTAGCCGTGATTGGCCCAAAGGTAGGAATCCTGAAGCTGGTATCGAGGTTTGCCATGACCTCTAACATCTTCCACTCGTGAATCATCATGTGGGCTATAAGTCTAGTAGATTTCCTACTCAATGCATCTGCCACCATATTAGCCTTACCCGGATGGTACTGGATAGAATACTCATAGTCCTTCAAGAATTCCATCCATTGATGCTCTGCCTCATATTCAACTCTTTTTGGGAAAACAAGTATTTCAAGCTTTTGTGATCCGTGAAAACATCAAACTCTTCCCCATAAAGATAATGCCACCAAATCTTTAATGCAAATACCATCGTGGCCAACTCCAAATCGTGAGTAAGATAGTTCTTTTCACGGTCCTTCAACTGTCGGGAAACATAGGCGATGACATTCCCGCGCTACATAAGAACACATCCTAGCCTAATATTCGAAACATCACTGTAGACTACAAAACCTCCACTCCCAGATGGCACTGTGAGAACGGGGGCCGTAGTAAGCTTCTTCTTCAACTCAGTGAAGCTCACTTCGCACTTCTCGCTCCAAGTGAACTTAGCATTTTTTCGTGTCAAATACGTGAGCAGTGCTACTAAGTTGGAGAATCCCTCTATGAATCTTCTATAGTATCCTGCCAAATCGAGGAAGTTGCGTGTCTCGGTAACACTCCTGGGTCTCTCCCATTTCATCACCGCTTCTATCTTTGTTGGGTCCACTGAAATACCCTCGGCAGATACCATGTGGCCAAGGAATGCCACCTTCTCCAACCAAAATTCGCACTTACTCAACTTAGCATATAGTTTATGCTCTCGAAGAGTCTCAAGTGTAAGGCGAATGTATCGATCATGGTCCTCCTGTGTCGGGGAATACACTAAGATATTATCAACAAAGATAATAACACATCTATTGAGACAAGGCTTGAACACCAGGTTTATCAAATCCATGAACGTCACCGATGCATTCGTTAGGCCAAAAAGCATAACTAAGAACTCGTAGTGCCCGTACCTCTTCCTAAAGGTAGTCTTTGGCACATATTCGGCCTTGATCTTCAACTGATGATACCCTAATCGCAAATCAATCTTGGAGCAGAACCTTGCTTCTTTCAGTTGGCCGAACAAATCGTCTATCCATGGCAATGGATAATGATTTTTGATCGTAACTTTGTTCAACTGTCTATAGTCGATGCATATCCTCACGACCCATCCTTCTTCTTTACGAAGAGTACCGGTGCTCCCCACGGTGAAACACTTGGTCGGATAAAACCAAGTTGTTGTAACTCTTCGATTTGCTCCTTCAATTCTTTCAGTTCAATTGGAGCCATTCTATGAGGAGCCTTAGAAATTGGAGCCATTCTTGGAGCAAGCTCTATTGCAAACTCCATCTCCTTATCTGGAGGCAATCCCGGTAAGTCCTTGGGAAACGTCTAAATGCTCACTCACAACCGGTATGGCTGATGAGTTTCGTGCCTCCAGATTTTCCTGACTTAGAGCCGCTAGACAGGCTATATCTCTCCTTCACAGTCCACGAAAGTGGAATGGCTTAATACCCTCTGGCTTAAATTTCACCATCTTCTTAAAACAAGCCACATGCTCGTGGTGTGCAGCTAGCCAATCCATCCCGAGAATGACATCGAATTCCAAGTCTTGGAAATCTAGAACAATGAGGTCGACCAATAACTCATTCTTCCCCACTTGAACAACACAATCCTTGTATATTTTGTCCGTATCAACTGACTTGCCCAGTAGAGTTGAAATGGTCAACTCTTGCTTCAACTGACTGGACTCGGATGTAAAACACTTCGCAAAGCTAGGTGATACAAAATAATGAGTGGATCCTCTGTCAATCAGCACTCGAGCTAAGCATTCATTCACTAATAAGGCGTCTGTGTGATTAACTAATTCACATAAATAGATTTCACGCAAGAACATACATATCATGTATAAGTAGCATATTGTATACCCAAGCAACACATCATGTAATAGTATGCATAAACAATTTTAAAACTTGAGCATCCTAGCGTACCTTGCATGACATCGTCGGATACACATGCGTCCCATTCCGATAAGGCAAAGACCCGACCCTGGTTTGCCTTACGAGGCGGTGGAGTGGGCTGTGTGGGTCATGAGAGCCTAGATGCAAAAGCCTGTGAGGATCGCTGCTGGGAAGTTTGTTGCACTGGGGGCCTACTCCCCTGAGGTTGAACCTGTGACTGTCGGTTAGGGCAATCTCTAAACATGTGGCCTTGCTCGCCACAATGGAAACACCCACCCAATGCTTTCTAACACTCTCCAATCCGGTGTCTTCGGCCACAATAATTGCACTCCTCAAAAGATTAAAAGGATACAGGCGGCACATGTCTAGTGCCCTGAGAAAAAATGGGGTGAGGTGCCTGTGAAGTAGTCGGGCGTAGCATTGGTGGTGCAAAAGAAAGCCTCTATGTCGATGTAAGCCTAGGAGCTGAGTACGGGGACATCCTAGCCCTCTTCTCCGATGGCCCCGCTCTACTAGATTGGCCTCGAGTCATCTCTCTCCTCTTGAAGAATTCTTTAGAATTCTTCTCAGCAAGCTTTGCCTTGCTTACAATCTCTCCCTAGGTGCTCACCTGAAACATCCAGACTCGATCTCGAATGGAGTCCTTCAATCCCCTCTCAAACTTTCTCACTTGCATATTTTTCGAAGAAATCAGCTGCGGTGCGAATCGGGATAACTCCACGAATGTGGCCTCGTAATCTGCCACAGACATAACTCCCTGCACTAAGGTGAGAAACTCCACCTCCTTCTGTTCCCTGACGGCCATTGGGGAGTACTGTTTGTAGAAGACATCCAAGAATTCCCTCCATGACCATGGCTCCCCTGCTCTAGAGGCATCTCTCTACCTCAGTGTAGCCCTCTACCAATGCTCGGCCGCACCTTCCATCATGAAGGTGGCCCAGTCGACTCGCTACTCATCTGTATAGCGGAGTGCTCTGAATATCTTCTCCATTTGCATGATCCATGCCTCTGCGACCATAGGATCAATGGTGCCGGTGAAGGTAGGAGGATGTAGTCTCCTAAACGCCTCAAGTCCTGCGATGTGATGGACAGGAGTGGGTGTAGGTGTAAGAGTAGTGGCAGCAGTAGGCCTGGCTGCTAGCATCGCCAAGATCTCTACTATGGATGCAAAGGCCTGAGTAAAATCGGGTTGTGCATCACCCGATGGAAGAGGAGATGATCCACTACTCCTGGTATGGTGTCCACTACCCTGTGAACTACGTCTCATGACTGCGTCCTGAGAACAATAGCAAAACATGAGTCTAACTTGGAAACCAACTTCATTTTGATCATAACTTCAAACTCATTTCTCATTCATAAGGCACATAATAGTAATACATCGAGGCATACATTGCAATTGATAAGCATACAATTTATGGTCCTAGCATAGGATACTAAGTTCGGTTGGATTCCAACCGGTTATGGACTAAGACTAAAGATTAGTCTATACTTGGAATACAACTCATTCCTAAATCCTAATGCCTTGTGTTGATCGTGGTATCGAGTACTAAATGACCCAAGAGACTCTAATGCCTAAGCTCTGATACCAGCTTTGTCGAGGCCCAAAATACCCCCTAGGAGTTAAGGAATACTTTAGGTGTGACTGTACTTAACCTGGCAAGCCATCCTGTCAAAATACATAAGGCAATATATAATGGAAACATATAGTAATGCGAAAGCTTAATTGTGTGCGAAAGTGTAACCCAAAATTTTCCTTTCTATATATATATCAACTGTATTCCAAGTTTCTACATACATAACAAAAGTAAAGGTGGACATGCCCACATATCAAGATACAAAAAGGACCTCACAGTCTCTCCACTCAGCAGTAGTCTAGATAGGGCCACCTATCTAGATCTCTATCCTCCTATGACTGCATCGGGAGAGGCGGATCCCTTTCTTCCTCGTACTCTTCTTTAACCCATGGTTCCGGGTTACAAATGTCAAAAGAACCTGCCGACATAAAAGTACAGTTGAGCATGGAATGCTCAGCAAGCCAAAACTACTAGCTAACAGTGCTATCATAATCAAAATATTGCATACAACTACGTAAGGAAATACTAGTCATAAAATGCATGCTTAAAATCCTGTCATGGAAAACCTTTCTTAAAACTTGTTCTTTTCATGGAAAACACCGTCTTGCGCATGCTGATGAATTCTTATGAATGGTTATGAATTTTGTGTTTTCTTACGAATTCTTGTGAGCTTTCGAGTTCTTATAACTTTTCTTGTGAGCATACGAGTTCTTATGAGTTCTTCACTAGTGGCACCCTTCGTACCATCCCACTAAACATCCACCCAAAGTAGCTTGGGAATATCAGATGGTTACGGCACTCCTCGGGCCGTCCCACTAGCTTACGAGTTCTTTCTTAGTGGCACCCTTTGTACCATCCCCCTAAAAACCCATCCAAAGTAGCTTGGGAATATCAAATGGTTAGTGGCGCTCCTCGGGCCATCCCACTAGCTTACGAGTTCTTACAAGTTCTTGTGAGCTTATTCTTGTGAGCTTATGATTCTTGTAAACATATGCAAGATCTTAGACTTATGAAGTTCTTAGGAGTTTTTGAAGTTATCGATCTTAGAAACACCTATCCAAAGTTTAGCTTAGTCAAATGCTTATGCTTCTTTCTTACGAATTGCCTTCGAAAAACCTTGTTCATAATTCTTAAAATGCATGCTTATGCATAAACTCGATCATATGAAACTTATCGTGTGTGGAGTGTTTGTGACCATCATCATGTTTATATGAAAGCCTTAACAATTTATGTAAATCCATACAAGACATGTTATCATTATAGTATACTTGCATAATTCTAGAACATAGCATATTTTCCATTCATTTCATCACATTATCAAGACCATGGCTTTTAAGCCTAATTCATCACATCACACTCAAAATCTTGCTTTATTTGGAAATAACAATATTTACTTAGAAATATGGGCATATTAACCCTCTTATTGAAAAACCCCCAAAGTTCAAATCCCTATTTACTCAATTGATCATTGTCTAGTTTTACCCCAAATCATGTATTTACCTTTTCCATCATATTAAGGCTAAAATCCCATATTTAATCATTTATTCAATCTTAGTATGATAACAAAGCTAGGTAGTGGTTTTACTTACCTTTTTTTGATAAATTCCTAGGTTGAAGAAAGAACCCTTGAGTAGAAATCCAACATGTGGGAGCTTGATTGAAGCTCTTCTTCCACAATCCAAAACCCTCCTTTAGAAATCCCTACTCATCTCTCTTTCTCTCTCAAGGAACTCTCTTTAGGTTTAGGGCAAACCAAAACCCCCCAAAAGATCATCTATTTATAGGCAAAGGGGTGGAAACCCTAGAAATCACGCACTTAAGAAAAGCTGAATCACGACTTACGATCGTTCGTAGGGAACTTACAATCGTTCGTAGCTTTCTACGATCATTTGTAGGTTCCTACGATCGATCTTCACTTCACTAGTGAGTTTTCAGCATTTTGTGGGCATTACGATCGATCGTAGTAACTCTACGATCGTTCGTAGCACTGCTACGATCTTAGGGTCCCTACGAACGATCGCAACTTTTGCAGAAAGTTTCCAGGTTTTTGCATTTTCGTATTTCGGCCATAACATTTGACTCGCTCGTCGGATTTTGATGATTCAACTTGTGTTGGATTCATCTTTTGAAAGAGAACAAATTTTATGGTCTTAACAAATTCTAATTCTTCTTTATTCTTGAACCATTTTGCCCCTAAAACAGACTGATCTGAAATTGGGTTTCAGCAGTCCAGATTTTCAACCGACTTGACTTCAAAAATCCATCTTTTACCATGGCTCCGACTCAAAACCGAGAAAAATGATAAACATAAACCTCGAAGAAGATTCAAATACCTTTCCAAAAATTCAAGAATCACTTGATTCCGACGAGCGGTGTGAAAACAAGGGTACTCAAATTCGAGGGTATGCTAAGGCATAAACCATTCTTTTGACACTTAGAGTATTCTATACTCTTACTCCTTCATCAAAACATCCATAACTTAGAAAAACCTTCTTAAGGTGTTGATAAATGTCATCTCGAAATATATAAAAAATCAGGTTATCATTTTCGTTGATAACCATTACAATAGGCTCTAAGCCTTAAAAACTATTCACAACCATACCTTCAAGATCCGGGGTTCTACACTTGACATAAAGATGAAGACTCACTTGGAAGCAATCTTGGTCAACAAAGAAAATCATGAAGATGAAACCAAAGACAATGAACCAAGATCAAGCTTGAAGAGCATTAAAGACTCTCTCCTAAGAAGGTTAAATGTTTTTGCATTAGAGGTAGAAATCTTATGAATTTTGTAAAAGTTCTCAAAGGTTGAAAGATTGAAAGTTCAAATACCTAGAATGACTTTAGGAACCTTACAAGCATCTTTACATTTCATTATAAGGTCCTAAGATATCAAGTTTAATAGGCATAACCTTGATGAAGAAAACTAATTGACCAATTAGATCATTCAAATCATCTAGGCTTCTATAAAAGTCTTTTAAGTGAAAAACAGGAAATCAATCGACTGATTTCCTAAGGTTGAAAAAATCAACTGACTGATTTGACTCCTGAAGCTACTGGAATTTGATTGGGTAAAAAATAGTTGTAGAGACCCAAAACTTATTTTCTTTAAACTAGTGCACATTGAATGAAAATACGGAGATTTTGCTTAAACCATTGAAATTAATGTTAATTGATGTCAAAGAATATTTAATTCATGATTAACTATATCTATGTAAAGTTTTAACTAAAGTTATAAGTATTGTATGATCAATGGTTAAGGTTTAAAGCAAAGAAAATGGTCAAAATATGCAAAATTGCCTCTATCATAAGGGGTATTTTGATCATTTTTCTTAATCCAAAATGTATGAAAATTTTAAGGTAGATTTTATATGATCTAAAGTATCTGTGGTTCAAATTTCAGATTAATCCGATAAGAATTGAGCTCTATAGAATTATTCAAAGTTCAGTAGCAAAATTGTAAATAGGATGAATAGTAACCGCATGAATAGTATTTCGTGAGTAGTGTTTTAAGCAATTCTAATTACTTCATAACTCTGGTGTTGCTTATATAAGGACCTTAACTCATGGATTTTAGGTATTCCATCATTCTAAAACTTCTTAGAGAGAAAAATGCAAGAAAAATGTAGGATTTCTCAAAGAGTTCTCATTAGAGAAGAAGAGAGATAAAAATTATTTTTAAGAGATTTAAGAGGGAAAATCGAAGGTTTTGTAAGGAGAAGAGCGTGAAGGCTTAGATCAAACACATTCGTAAGTGTAAGATCATAGGAAAGCGATCAAGAGAAGTAAATAATGAACCAAGTTTTCCATATCTTGAATATTAATCTAAAAGATGAACTAAAAGAGGTAGATCTGACTAAGAACGTAAAGATATGTAAAATCTATGAATTGTTATTATATCGGCTTTATTATTTCATGAATCGTTAAATTAGAATGTCAAGAACAATGTTTATACTTTGTTTATGCTTCAACAAGGGGATTGAAAATTTATATTGAATGTATGTGGATATATGAGAATGATGGGATTAATGTATGGAGTTGAATGGAAGGTATGACGGAACATGAATGACTGAGATGAATTATTTATGCGATTATAACTATATTATGAGCACGGGTATCGGGAACCTTAGATTGATCTCTCACTGGATGTAGAGTCGCCACCTATTCATTCAGAAGGGATAACTCCCCGGGAAGTTGGATAAAGTCTTCAAATGTGATTTGAGATTAGGGTAAGAGGTTCGATTAAGTCCGGGGAAGGTGTTAGGTACCCCGAGGCTTCCGTTTTACAACGGTTCCCTACTCTCTATATTTAAGCCAATTAGAGTCAATATATATTAAAATGCCTGAGTATTTAAGATAACATTAATCCAACAAGGGTAAAACTAACTAGGGTCGAATTTGGATTGGGTTGCCTACGTACTCACAAGGGTGAGATCAGACCGAGCGTAATTCTGGCATGTAAGCCTGTGCCGAGGCGAGGGGTGTGTGTGTGTGCACCAAGGGTGGCTAACTGGGCTAGTGTGGTAGACTAGGGTTTGGTTGACCGAGGTTGGTCAAGTAAATGGTTTAAGCCCGACAGGCTTAGGGGCAGTCCGGTAGACTAGGGTTTGAGCCCGGTAGGCCCAGAAGAGAAGCCCGACAGGGTAAGACGAGATTTGACCAAGGTTAGGGTTGCTAATAGGGGTTAGGTCAAACTAACCATGGTTAGGGTTGCTAAACACAATTAAAGGGAGGTATAGTCAAGCCCGGTAGGCTGAGATGAGGCCCGGTAGGCCAATGGTAAGTCCAATAGACTTGTTTTTAGGCTCGGTAGGCCAAAACCGAAAGTACCCGCAGTTAGGGTTGCTAATTGGGTCTAAGAGTGGTCTAACCTTGGTTAGGGTTACTAACTAGGGTTGAAATGGGCCAAGGTCAGTCTTATGGTCCAAGAGGTACTTTTGTGAATTTTTCCAAATTTTACCTAGGTTAAAAGGGCTTAACTATGGTTAAAGAATGTGTTAACTATGGTTAAGCTGATTTAACCATGGTTAAGGATGCAGTTAAGTTTAGTTTACTCATTTTTTGTATTTTCAGATTAATTTAGATTTTTAGGAAATTTTCAAGATTTTTCCTCATGGTTGGGTTAGTTAACCATGGTTAAATTGTAACCGGGGTTGGGTTAACCCCTGGTTAAAGCTGGGAAAGTCTGAGAATAGATCCAGAGGGCTAGGCAGGGCCTAGAATGGCCTCCTACCAGGCCTGGGCACTTTTTAAAAAGCTCGAAATTAAAAGTAGCTTAATGGTGGTAATAGGATTATCACCATTAAAACTGTAATTTTAACCATGGTTTGCACATTGATAACTTGGGTTAGGAATGCAACCAGGGGTTTTTGAACCCATGAAGTTGAAGAGGGTACACTAGGGAAGAGAAAGAGCCTGGAGTGGGTCCTATGGGTGGCCTGGAATGGGCCCCACAAAGGGCCAAAGGTCCTATACAGAGAATCACAGAATGACGGTAAATGATCTACCACCATTGCCAAACTAGGTCAAAAATGAATGGCGGTAGATGATCTACCACCAATCTGCACAGTGTTGGTTTTCATAGATTTTAACTATGGTTAAGCTTAAACTCTAAACCTAGAAGGACCAGGTTAGGCTCATGAGGGGTAGGGAGTTCATCCCAGGCCCTAGACATGGACCAAGACCCACCTAAGAAAGCTAACCATGGCTGCAAGCATAACTGTCAGGAATGGCGGTACCTGAGTTTACCACCATTCCTGGATCTGCTTATTTTCATGTGTCGCGACCCAAAACCCACCCTAGGAGTTAGATTGGATCTTGGACGACATATCATGACTTACATGACTTGCTTGACAAACCAACCTGCAAAATACTTGGAGCATATAAAAAGAGGACATAATAGGGGAAACAAAACCAACATAGCACAGCGGAAGTCTTACAAAAACCCTCTAAAATATATATATATACATGTGCTCCAAGCTATACAAAAAGATATCACAAAAGAAGGTGCGGATAGGCCCGCCAAAATACATGGACATGCTCTCTCAAGCTCACTCCCACAGCGAAATCACTCAGAATCTACCACCTAGTAGTAGCCCTTGACCTGAGGTTCCTCAATGTACTCCTCTTCTCCCCAAGGGCCAGGAACACAGATATCAAAAGGAGCAGCCGCTCCACTATCACCTGCCGACATGAGAAGTACGGCTGAGCATGGAATATTCAGCGGGTACCAAACACTAACAATAGTCATAGCATAACAATAGCAATATATAAAGCAGGAAGCAATTCATATGATAACAGGAAAGTAAAGCAGTTTATAGTCATGCTTGCATCACATAAAAGCCGATAAAAACTCTTGAAATCATCGTGCACTTGACTTCACTTAAAATAATCGTTTCATGCTTGAAAACTTGTCATGTCTGTCTTGCTTGATCCTGTCGAGCGTGTCATGTCATGCGTGCTTGCTTGGAATTTAAACATGCTCATGTAGTTGTGAGATGCGCTTGTGAGATGCACTTGAGAGGGAAGGAAGGCCCTTCTTTAATGAGATGCACTTGAGAGGGAAGGGAGACCATTCTTTCATGATATGCACTTGTGAGTGAGGGGAGACCCCTCATGGGATGGAGGGAAGTGTAAATCCCCTCCTATGCAATGCTTGTTCTTGTCCTTTTGTCAAAAGCGAGGTAAAACATATCGTAAGATATGTCCCACCTCTAACATCCTTATTCTTGAAAATCATCGGTAAACCATGTCATGCATGCTGTGCTCGTGTGATCGTGTACATACTTTCACTTGAAATTAAATATGACATTTGAGAATTTCAACAATACATAGAGCATCATTAATTGAGCAAGTAATTATTCATGCAATTTAGGGAAAGCAAGTAATCACACTATCATAAGCCCTAGCGATTTCATAAGCATTTAAGCATGCATTTCTTGATTTATAACTCGTTTTCTTCACCTTGGCATTTCATCAAACACATGGTGAGTGCATTATTCGTTAAAGCCTACATCATACTTTTCTAGGTGGGTTTATATTCACAACATACATGTATGTTTATTATTGGTACAATGCCCTTCCCATTTCATTCATCACATCACATTCACATGGCATCCTTCGCCCAACATCTATCTCCATACATACATCCCAACTCATAGCATAGTCATAGATGAGGGAAAACAAAGAATAAGGAAAGAAAAAGGTAGTATGAACTAGGAGGGTAGCAAAAGGAACCAACCTTTAATAGGGGAAGAGAACCCTTGGAAGAGCCAAGGTTGAAAGCTACCCTTGTCGCGACCCAAAACCCACCCTAGGAGTTAGAGTGAATCTTGGACAACTAATCATGACTTACATGACGTGCTTGACAAACCAACCTGTAAAAACCCACAGAGCACATACAATAGAGGATGGCGGAAACATACTCTATCATGGCACAGCAGAAGACTTAACCAAACCTCTATGTATATATATGTGATCCAAGTGTATACAAAAATATACACAAAAGAAAGTGCGGACATGCCCGCCAAAATACATAAACATATATCTCTCAACTCACCCACAGCTATTCACTCAGAATCTACCACCTCTAATAATAACCCTCTACCAGAGGTTCCTCCACAGGTTCCTCAACATACTCCTCCTCCACCCAAGGGCTCGGAGCATAGATGTCAAAAGGAGTAGCCGCTCCACTATCACCTGCCGACATAAGAAGTACGGCTGAGCATGGAATACTCAGTGGGTATCAAATGCTAACCAACAGTCATAGCAAAACCATAGCAGTATAGAAAGCAGGAAGCAGTTCACATATATAAAGCAGGAACAATTTATATCATCACAAGAAAGTAAAGCAGTTTATAATATGCTTGCATTCGTAAAAGCCGATAAAATCTTTGAAAACATCATGCACTTGACTTGACTTAAAAGACCTTTTCGTGCTTGAAAACTTGTCTTGTCTGTCTTGCTTGATCATGTCGAGCGTGTCATGTCATGTGTGTTTGCTTGGAATTTAAACATGTTCATGCTACTTGTGATAGAAGGGAGACCCTTCTTCCTAAATGCTCATGCTTGCCATGTCATGTCCTATGCTTGCTTGAAAGATAAACTACTTGTGGGGGAAGGGAGACCCTTCTTCCTAAATGCTCATGCTTGCCGTGTCATGTCCCATGCTTGCTTGAAAGATAAACTACTTGTGAGGGAAGGGAGACCCTTCTTCCTAAATGCTTATCCGAGGGAAGGAAAACCCTTCATTATGCATGATAGTCTTGTTCTTGCCAAAAGCGAGGTAACACATATTGTAGGATATGTCCCACCTCTAATTATCGTTCTTGAAAAACCTCGGTAAATAATGTCATGCATGCCGTGCTCGTGAAATCGTGTACATACTTGCATTTGAATTTAAATATGACATTTGGGTAATTCACAATACATAAGACATCAATAATTGGAGCAAGTCAATATTCATACCATTTTAGGGAAAGTAAATAATCACACTATCATAAGCCCTAGCGATTCCATAAGCAATTATGCATGTATTTTCTTAATTTACAATTCGTTTTATTCACCTTGGCATTTCATCAAACATGGGGTGTGTACATTTTGATCAAACCTATATCATGCTTTTCTAGGTGGATTTATATTCACAACATACTCGTATGTTTATTATTGGTACAAAGCCCTTACCCTTTTCATTCATCACATCATTCACACAGCATCCAATCGCCAATATCCATCTCCATTCACACCATTCACACATTTCAACTCATATTATAGTTATGGATGGGGGAAAAATAAAGAATAACAAAGAAAAGAGAAAACTATAACTAAGAGGGTAGCACAAGGTACCGACCTTGACAAATGAGGGAAGAAACCTCTTGCAAAAATGTGCGTGAGTCGCTACCCTAGCTTGGGAATAGTGCTCCTCACGAGCTTGAGCCGAGAACTTGAAGAAAAATGAGCTTGAGGATGATTGTGGGTCTTCAACCCTTTGATTCCTCCTCAAAAGAATACCCTAGGTTTAGAAACCCCTTTCTCTTCTCTCCTTATCTCTCAAAACATCTAATTGTTGAGAATGAGCCCTAAAGACTCGGGCGAGCCTTATCTGTAAAGGGTATAACACCCAAATGCTGAAAAAGCCCTTAATGAAATTCTGCAAAAATGCGAAGACTGAGCGATCGGTGGTTATGACCGATCGATCGGTTGCCTACCGAGCGACCGGTGATATTGATCGAGCTCTCGGTAAAAAACAAGCTCTCTGAAAAATTTCCCCATACAAAAAAGTTAACCAGTCGATAGCCTCCGATTGATCGGTTGTGGACCGATCGATCGCTACAATAGACCGAGCGATCGGTGGTCTGCAGGTTTTCGACACTGAGTCCATTTTTCACCAATTCCTTCTATTTGGACCCATTCTACTTCTATTCTAACATCTTCTAAACTTGACTAGGACCTCTTTAAAGCTTATAGGCTTTATTAAATAATTTATACAATTAATTATAGCATTATTGACACAATTCCATCGAAGTTTCAAATTTTCATTTCATGAAATTGAGATTACAAGGCACCATGCCTTGACACACATCCCAAGGCATATACAAAAAGTTTCGGGGCTCTACAGCCCTAGCTTTAGAGAACAAGCTCTTCGATTGCTTGAACCGTGAGCTTGAGGAAATCTAAGCTTGAGGTGATCTAGGGTCTTCAACTCCTTTGATTTCTTCTCAAATGCAAACCCTAGGTTTAGAATCCCCTTTCTCCTCTCTCCTTTTCTCTCAAATACTCTAAGTGTGTTGAATGAGGCCCTCAAGGCTCGGGCAAGCCTTAAAAGGTAAGGGTATAACACCCCAAAGACGAAAAAGCCCTTACTGAAATCTCTACAAAACGCGATATACCGATTGATCGGTGGTTAATATAGAGCAATCGGTCGCCTACCGAGCGATCGGTGTTCTTGACCGAGCTCTCGGTCAAAAACATGCTCTCTAGAAAATTTTCCCATACAAAAAAGTTAACCAGTCGATAGCTACCGATCGACTGGTTGTGGACCGATCGATCGTTAATTTTGACCGAGCGATCGGTTGTGAACCGATCAATCCCTAGCGATTGGTGTTCTGTAGATTTTTGACCCATTTTACTGTTTTGGCCATATCTTTTGACTTGTTCATTGGATTTTGACGATTCAACTTGCATTGGGTTAGTTTTTCGAAAAGGAACATTTCTTACATTTCAGAATTTTCAATTTCTCCTTTATTTATTAATTGTACTATGTTAAAGGTCAATTGGCTACGAAAGTGTTATTCATTAAGTACGAAAAAGTCCGGGGTTCTACATCCTCCCCCCTACAAAAATTTCGTCCTCGAAATTTAGATGATACTTGCATTACAAAACCAAAAAAATTTACATGTCACCCTAAAAAAACTATTCAACCAATTCTGGGTACTTCGCTTGGACTTCGGCTTCACGCTCCCTTGCCTTTTTCTCGGGCATGATGTTGCCATTGCACGAGAACCAACGGAATAGTTTTGTTGTGAAGCACTTGATCTTTACGATCTAATATGTGAACCGGCATCTCAACCAAAGTGAGATCCTCTCAAATTTCCAACGGTTCCAAGTCCATGACATGTGAAGGGTCTGCAATGTACTTCCGAAACATAGACACATGAAAAACATTGTAAACCGCGGCCATGTGAGGTGAAAGAGCTACCCAGTAAGCAACTTCACAAACTCTCGTGATAATCTCAAACGAGGCAACATATCGAGGACTAAGCTTGCCTCTTTTGCCAAATCTCATAATCCTTTTGCTAGGTGATACTTTCACAAAGACTTGGTCCCCAACCTGGAATTCTAAGTCCCTGCTGCGAGTGTCCGTATAGCTCTTTTGACGATCTTGAGCGGCTTTCAACCGATCCCAGATGATCTTGGCTTTGTTCACAGTTTGCTCGATCAACTTAGGACCCAACACCTTTCTTTCTCCTATCTCATTCCAGTAGAGGGGGGACCTGCAGCTTCGCCCATACAAGGCCTCAAATGGTGCCATTTGAATGCTCGCCTGATAGCTATTGTTATAGGCGAAGTCAACCAAAGGCAAGTGCTCTTCCCAACTACCCTTGAAATCTAGCATACAAGCTCGAAGCATATCTTCAATGATTTAGTTCACCCTCTCGGTTTGTCCATCCATTTGTGGATGAAAGACAGTGCTGAAATCAAGTCGGGAACCCATAGCTTCCTGAAAACTTTTCCAGAACCTGGACGTGAATCTTGGATCCCGATCTGACACAATACTAACTGGCACCCCGTGCAACCGAACGATTTTCTTGATATACAACGCGGCCAATTGGCTAGAATTGAACGTAGTCCAGTAAGGTAAGAAATGCGCGGACTTCGTCAACGGTCCACCACAACCCATATTGCATCCGAGTTTCTTGCCATTTTTGGCAAGCCAACAATGAAGTCCATGGAGATGTGCTCCCATTTCCACTCGAGAATAGGGAGAGACTGTAATAGACCCGCCGGTCTCAAGTGCTCTGCCTTCACCCTTTGGCATACCAAGCACTGTGCCACATACTCCGTAATATCCATCTTCATATTCCGCCACCAAAAGTGACTCTTGAGGTTCCGGTACATCTTTGTACCCCCAGGATGCACTTTGTACTTCGAACGGTGGGCTTCATCCATAATCTCTCTTCGAAGATCTGCATTGGCTGGAACACAAAGTCTTCCCTTAAATGTAATAGCACCCCAGCTAGTGAGAGAGAAGTCCTCACTACCCTTGGCAACTTCCTTATCCCGGAAAGCCAACAAGTCAACATTTGTGGCTTGATACTCTTGGATCAAATCTATAATGTATGGCCGGACCGTGACATTTGCCAAAACAGGACTGCGGACGGAATCATTCACACTGATGTCCAGATTAGCCAAATCTTCCAATAATCTCCATTCTCGTACTAACATATGAGCCAACAGACCTGGAGGTCTCTTACTCAAAGCGTCAGCCACCACATTTGCTTTACCCGGGTGGTATTGGATGGTGCATTCTTAGTCTTTCTGAAATTCCATCCAACGCCGTTACCTCAGATTCAGCTCCTTTTGGGAAAAGAGATACTTGATGCTCTTGTGATCCATGAACACATAGAATTCTACCCCGTAAAGGTAATGTTGCCAAATCTTAAGTGCAAACACGATTGCAGCAAGTTTCAAGTCGTGCATGGGGTAATTCTTTTCATGCTCCTTCAATTGCCTTGATGCATAGGCAATGACTTTCTTGTGCTGCATAAGGACACACCCAAGTCCAACGTGCGAGGCATCACTGTACACCTCATAACCACCACGTTCAGATGGCACAATAAGGATGGGGGCTGTGGTAAGCCTCTTCTTCAGTTCCGTGAAACTGATCTCGCACTTATCGCTCCATACGAACTTCGCATTTTTCCTTGTTAGGTAAATGAGCGGCACTGCAAGGCTAGAGAAACCCTCTACGAATCTCCTATAATAGCCTGCCAACCCAAGGAAACTACGTATCTCTATGACACTTTTGGGCCTCGCCCAACTCATGACTGCCTCTATTTTCTTTGGATCCATTGAGATGCCTTCTGCAGATACAACATGGCCTAGGAATGCCACCTCTTCCAACCAAAACTCACACTTGCTAAGTTTGGCGTACAGCTTGTGCTCTCTCAACATTTTCAAAGCAAGGTGAAGGTCTCGCAAGTGATCTTCCCGTGTCTGGGAATATATCAGTATGTCATTAATAAACACGATCACGCATCGATTAAGACATGGCCGGAACACCCGGTTCATCAGATTCATAAAAGATGCCAGCGCATTCGTGAGACCAAACGGCATCACCAAGAACTCGTAGTGCCTATACCGAGTCCTGAAAGCAGTTTTAGGAACATCTTCAGCCTTGATCTTCAAATGGTGATAGCCGGACCGAAGATCAATCTTAGAGAAAAATTTTGCTCCCTTAATTGATCGAACAAGTCATCAATCCTAGGCAATGGGTACCTATTCTTTATAGTGACTTTGTTCAACTGCCGGTAATCGACGTACATCCGCATCGAGCTATCCTTCTTCTTAACAAATAACACCGGGGCACCCCACGGTGAGACACTTGGTCGGAAGATGGGAGCTGTGCCTAGTACAAGCTCGATCACAGACTCAATCTCCCTGTCTGGAGGTAACCCTGGTAACTTCTCTAGAAATACAGCTAGGAATTCACTCACGACCGGAATAGTCAAAGAGTCTTTTGCCTCGGGGTTCGCTAGGCTCAATGGCGCAAAAAGGGCAATATCACTACTTCTCAACCTTCGAAAATGAAATGGTTTCCCTTCCATAAGCTTAAAGAGTACCATCTTTTCAAAGCAAGCCACATGCCCGTGATGCGCTGCCAACCAATCCATCCCCAAAATAACGTCGAAGTCCTGGAATCCAAGGATGATGAGATCGACTGCCAATTCGTGGCTCCCCACTTGGACCACACCATTTCTATACACTTTATCTACCACTACCGTCTTGCTGGGAGGAGTCAAAATAAATAACTCCGATTCTAGCTGACTATGCTCCATAGAAAAACCTTGGGAAAAACTCAAAGAGACAAACGAATGAGTAGACCCGGTGTCAATCAACACTTTAGCCAAACATTCATTAACTAGCAAGGTTCCTAAAATTTTAACTAGCGAAGTCAATCCATGCATCAACATCATATGTATAGGTGTAGATACATAAAACACACCATATACGTACACAAAGAATAAAGTATAACATGACAATCATAGATAATTGAATACTTTAAAAGCGTACCTTACACCACATCATCATATGCAAGTGCATCACCCTCTGTCAAGGCAAAAACTCGCCCCTGGTTCGCCTGGCGAGGTGGAGGTGTAGACTGTGTGGGCTAAGAGGACACCTAGTATGATCCTACTAGGCGTGTTGGGGGTATAATCCCCTGACACTGGCCTGGAAATTGCTGACTCGGGCAATCCCTGATCATATGGCCCTGATGACTACAATGAAAACATCCACCCGATGCCCTTCGGCAATCTCCTATCGGGTGCCTTCGGCCACAAGATGTGCAGACCTCATGTGTATAAGTCAGAGGGGCCGGAGGTGGAGCATACCTCGCCACCTGAGGTGCAATTGGCCATGGAGCTGGAAGAGCCTGAGGTAGTGGCGCTTGAGGTATGTATGGCCGTGGAACTGGAGGCGCATAAGATGGCCTCATCGGTGGTGCTGGCCATGTGTACTAATAAGGGCCAGTCTGAGCCCGTCGCTTTGGAGGTGCTGAACTGCTAGGTTGGCCTCTCGCCAAATCTCTCTTCTTGGACACGGCCTCCGAATTGGCCTCGATCAATTGGGCCTTGTCCACTACTTCCGGATAAGTAGCATGCCTGAAAGCAAAGACTTTCTCCATAACAACATCTTTGATCCCTTGCTCAAACCTCCTTGCCTTCATTGCCTCAGTGGTAACCATGTGAGGCGCAAATCTAGAGAGCTCCGAGAACTTAGCCTCATAAGCGGCCACAGTCATCGAACCTTGCTCTAGGTTGATGAACTCTCTTTCTCTCTTTTCCCGTGCTCCAATTGGAAAGTACTTTTTGTAAAAAGCATCCTTGAACTCGTCCCAAGTCTTAGGTTGACCCTACATAGTCAACTCTCTAGTCCTCAAGGTGGACAACCACCAATGGTGTGCCGCACCCTCTAGCATAAAAACTGACCATGCCACTTTCTCTTCCTCTGTAGGAGAGAGAACCACAAATATCTTCTCTAATTGGAGGATCCAAGCCTCCGCAGCAAGAGGGTCCACACTCCCATGGAATGATGGAGGCCTCAATCTCCTAAATGCCTCAACTCCAGCGGTACGATGTATTGGAGTTACGGGCGGTGGAGTAGGTGCCGCCAATGATGGTATAGCCTGTCGAGCCGCCAGTATGGCGAGTGTCTCAGCAATAGAGCCTAAGACCTGAGAGAGGTCCGACTACTCATCCTTGTCTCATGAAGAAGAGGAAGCTGTGGTGTGTGGCCCACGACCCCGTGTGCCCCTCCTCATGACTAAAGTCCTAAGAACAATAGCACCACATGAGTCTATCTTGAAACCATAATTTATCGCATTTCCATTTCACAATAGTTCAAGTGGTATTATTGATATAATACTATTATACATTGTATCGTAATCATCAGTGTATACATAATAGACTTAGTGTTCTAGTGTTTCTAAGACCCCGTACTTGGTTGAAACAACTATTTTAGACCAAGACTAAAATTCAGTCTTACACTTAGAACATAACTCGTTTCCGGCTTACTTCCTAACTTGCTTCCTGACATATGCTCTTGTCATGTCATGGCATCGGATTCTAAGTGACCCTCAAGACCTAAAGCCTAAGCTCTAATACCACCTTCTGTCGCGACCCAAAACCCACCCTAGGAGTTAGAGTGAATCTTGGACGACATATCATGACTTACATGACTTGCTTGACAAACCAACCTGCAAAATACTTAGCACAGCGGAAGTCTTACAAAAACCCAAGGGCCAGGAACATAATAGGGGAAACAAAACCAACGTAGCACAGCGGATGTAGAGACCCCGAATCTTTTTCACGTTTTTACTTCATTGTATTAGGGGTATTATAGTCCTTATGATGTTTTGATGTTTATTGTATTATATATTTATTTGGTGTGGTGTAAACTAGGCTTAATCAAACTTGTAACGGAGGGATGTCATATCACACCCTAAACTTTAGGAAGCTCTAGTTTTGGCACCGTTTACTGGAATTGAGTGATTCTTGAACCATTAGAAAGGTGTTGGAACCCTCTTCGAAATTCATGTTTAATGTTTTTCCTTATTTTGAGTTTAAGCCAAGTCAATGGTGGGTTTTATCTAATGAAATTACAGATCAGTCAACTTTGGAGACAATTTAGTCTATTAATTAAGTAGAAATTAGAAATTCTAAAACACCAGAAATGTTCGTTTTCAAAAGACGAATCCAACGCAAGTTGAATCGTCAAAATCCGACGAACGAGTCAAAAGTTATGGCCAAAACAGTAAAATGAGTCGAAATAGAGCACCGATCGCTCGGTCAGAAGTAGCGATCGATCGGTATCTGTCGCGACCCAAAATACCCCCTAGGAGTTAGGGATACTTTGACTCGTGACCGCCATATCATACCTCCAGTATGATACATAAGGCACACGTGGAAACCTGTCAGAGTACCTGAATATACATAGCGGAAACGAAATACAATGCACAGCGGAAAATAAAATACTAAACATAGCGGAAGCAAAAAGAATACTCCTACAACTTGGCTCAAGTAAGAACCAACAAGTATACATGTGTGAGAAACCCAAAAGTGGAGTGGACAAACCCCACACTCACATAACAAAAGACACAAGTTCTAAGTCGGTCGATCAACAGAAATCGAAGTCACGACTCCTATCTAAAGCACCATCATCATGATAGTGATCCATGGAAGGCTCCGGGTCACGGTACTCTTCCTCGACCCAAGGTTCTTCGCCACACAAATCGAATGGAACCTGAGCACCTGCCGATCATAACAATATCGACTGAGCATGGAATACTCAGTGTATACAAACTAAGAACAATAAAGCGGTTAGGCATGGAGCATACAAGACATGGAGAATGAAATCCGAACAATCCTTAAAGCATGGAAACCGTGAAAACATATGTGAGATAATATTCGAAACCAAAACTGTAACCGTGTGAGTCAATCGATAATCATAGCCTTATGAGTTCTTGTGAGTTCATGGAGTTACTTAGAGTCATTATGATCCGTAGAGACATAGAGCATAGAGCAATACCGTAGAGCATTTCCATAGAGCATAACCTTAGAGATCTTAGAGCATTTCATTGTGATCCGTGGAGCTTGTGAGACGATCTTAGAGCATTATCATAGAGTTTTCTTGTGAGCATGGTATGATCCTTAGAGCTTGTGAAACGATCTTAGAGAAATCATAGAGTTACTTAGAATCATTCATTATTCGTCTTTTCGTGAAAACCTTTGTTTGCACCTTAAGAAATCCATGGAAACCATCGGTTCATGCGAGACATGCGAGCATATGCACTTAATAAGAGAAATCATCATATTTAAGCATAGAATCCCTTAGAGGTATTTTATCAAACACTTAGAGTGCATCATAATAGTAATCCTTCATCCAAGTATATAATCACACCTTTTCATACATAGAATCAATACATATAGATAGGGCATATATAAGAAGAATCATATCTAGTAACTAGTAGGATTGCAAGATTGTAGTAGAGTGTATCTACCTTGGTGAAATCAAAGATTTTGATTCCCAAAGGCTTGAACAAGCAATAACCTTGTGTTCTTGGTTGAGAATCACCAAGGGAAGTGGAAGAACCTTGATCTTCCACAAGCTTGATCAACAAGTAGTTCCTCTCCTTCTTCTCTCTCTCAAAATCTCCTAAGATAGGGCACAGAGGGTTTCTGAAACCCTAAGGCACGAACTCAGCCTATTTATAGGCAAGGGGTTGTGTTTAAAGTCTTAAACACCCTTAATGAAGAAAAACTGCGTATGACCGATCGATCGGTGCTATGGACCGAGCGATCGGAGGCTTACCGATCGATCGGTGTTATGACCGAGAGATCGGTCAAAAACACACTCTCTGGAATTTTTCCCCATACAAAAAAGTTAACCGTGCGATAGCCATCGAGCGACCGGTAGTGGACCGATCGATCGCAGGTAATGACCGAGCGATCGGTGCTCTGTGATGTCTGGACTGTTTTGACCATATCTTTTTACTCGCTCGTCGGATTTCGACGATTCAACTTGCGTTGGATCCGTCTTTCGAAAACGAACATTTCTGACGTTTCGGAATTTCCGATTTCTCCCTTATTTATTAATTAGACTACGAAAACTATGAAAACGGCCAATTAGCTATGAAGGTGCTATTCATTAAGGATGAAAAAATCCGGGGTGCTACAGTATCTATCGACTGGCCCAGAATTTTGTATGGGGAAAATTTCCAGAGAGTGCTTTTTTGACCGATTGCCCGGTCAAGAGCACCGATCGCTCGGTTGAGAACCGATCGATCGGTCATAACCACCGATCGCTCGGTCTTTCGGGATTTTTACAGAATTTTAGTATGGGCGTTTTGGTCTTTTTGTTCTCAGACCTTGGGGCTATAAATAGGGGGTCCTACTCGAAATATTAAAATACTCTACCTATTTCTAACCTAATTTGGCAAAAGGGAGAGAAAACCTAGGGTTTGAGGGAGAGGGTTGCTTGGAGAAGAAGGAGGTTGCTAGAAGATTGAGAGGAAAGCTTGGAGATCGTCCTCAAAGCTTCTCCAAATCTCCTTGGGAGCATTTTGAATCCAAGGGAAGGATTCCTAAGGTCGATATACTATCCTAATCAACTCTATTTTAATGTTGTGTGAATATTAATTTGATAGAAATGATAGAATAGAGATTAAATGCATTTTCTCCAAATTTTCTATGAAGTAAGCTAATTATTGATGGAAATGTGGATGGAAATGTGGATTGGATGTGGATGGGAAATATATGGAGGATGGGAAATGTATGGAGGATGGGATTAATATGTGGATGTGAATAGTGAATTGATTGTATGGATGAATTATGGTTTGATGAATGCTTGAAAATATAGAGGGGAAATGGATTTATATTATGCGTACACAAGGTGTTTGTGAAAATGCTTGAAAGGATAAATGCTATTATACTCTTATGAAATGGTGGTAAATTGATTATGAATTGCGATATGAATTATGATAAGATATGTATATGTGAATGGTTTGTTAAGTATGTCTAATTATTTGCATGGAAATTGATAGTCGGGAAGGTAAGAACTTAGAGGAACATCTCTCAAACCGGGAATTCTCTAACTATTTGGTATGGGACAGTATAGTGGAGTTTCTATGGTGGGAGATCGGAATCTAAGCAATTACCAACTCGAATGTTAATTTCGACACTTAAGCATATATGCACGTGTATGTTAAGATAAGAGTCTCACAAGTCACACATGTGGACCACAAGCATGAGCATGGCATACGTATGACATTCTGAATAAGCATAAGCATGGCATGGTCCGTATCCGCCAAGAATGGCATGTCAATTACATTTGATTCATAGGCATGGTCCGTATCCGCCAAGAACGGCATGTCACATCATTGTATGATCTGAATAAGTGCATATGCATAAGCATAAGCATCTCACAAGCACGTGGTCTCATAAGCATAAGCAACTCATAAGTGTATTGTCTTCCAAGTCTAAGATTCTCACAAGTACACGAGTCAAGGTGATGATATGATGTATATGTGCACACGTTCTTCCGCACTCTGATTATGTTATTATGTTATTGGATATGTTTCTGACTAAGTGCAGGTATATTATTATTGTTGGTTGGATTTTATATGCACTGAGTACCTTTGTACTCAGCCGGACTTTGTCTTGGCAGGTTTAGAGCAGGAGTACACGGCGGAGCCGTGGATTGAGGAAACATACACCGAGGAAGGAGGTGAAGGTGAGCCTTCTGATGAGGGAGCCAGAGACTTGGGTGGCTACACCTCTTAGTTTTTATTTCATTTGATTCAGAGAGTTGTATTAGACTTGAGTAAATGTTGCTTAGAAGACTTTTATAGTTGTGTATCAGACTCTTTGGTTTTAGTGGGTTGTATTTGTTGACTATAGACTCGTGCGATTTAGTTGGTTACAGTTGATATATCGAAAATTTTACTATCCTCATTTTTGGACACTCGTGTTAGTGTGCCTTGCATGTCATGGATTTTAAGCAGGTTTAAGTAATGTGGCGATCCCAAAGTCCTATTTTAGCCTTGTAGGATTTTGGGGTCGTTACAGCGGAAGTCTTACAAAAACCCTCAAAAATATATATATATACATGTGCTCCAAGCTATATAAAAAGATATCACAAAAGAAGGTGCAGACAGGCCCACCAAAATACATGGACATGCTCTCTCAAGCTCACTACCACAGCGAAATCACTCAGAATCTACTACCTAGTAGTAGCCCTCGACCTGAGATTCCTCCGTAGGTTCCTCAACATACTCCTCTTCTACCCAAGGGCCAGGAACATAGATATCAAAAGGAGCAGCCGCTCCACTATCACCTGCCGACATGAGAAGTACGGCTGAGCCTGGAATATTCAGCGGGTAACAAATACTAACCAACAGTCATAGCATAACAATAGCAATATATAAAGCAGGAAGCAATTCATATGATAACAGGAAAGTAAAGCAGTTTATAGTTATGCTTGCATCACATAAAAGCCGATAAAAACTCTTGAAATCGTCGTGCACTTGACTTGACTTAAAATACTCGTTTCGTGCTTGAAAACTTGTCATGTCTGTCTTGCTTGATCTTGTCGAGCGTGTCATGTCATGCGTGCTTGCTTGGAATTTAAACATGCTCATGTACTTATGAGATGTACTTGAGAGGGAAGGGAGGCCCTTCTTTAATGAGATGGACTTGAGAGGGAAGGGTGACCCTTCTTTCATGATATGCACTTGTGAGTGAGGGGAGACCCCTCATGGGATGGAGGGAAGTGTAAATCCCCTCCTATGCAATGCTTGTTCTTGTCCTCTTATCAAAAGTGAGGTAAAACATATCGTAAGATATGTCCCACCTCTAACATCCTTATTCTTGAAAATCATCGGTAAACCATGTCATGCATGCCGTGCTCGTGTGATCGTGTACATACTTTCACTTGAAATTAAATATGACATTTGAGGATTTCAACAATACATAGAACATCATTAATTGAGCAAGTAATTATTCATGCAATTTAGGGAAAGCAAGTAATCACACTATCATAAGCCCTAGCAATTTCATAAGCATTTAAGCATGCATTTCTTGTTTTACAACTCATTTTCTTCACCTTGGCATTTCATTAAACACATGGTGTGTGCATTATTCGTTAAAGCCGACATCATAATTTTCTAGGTGGGTTTATATTCACAACATACATGTATGTTTATTATTGGTACAATGCCCTTCCCATTTCATTCATTACATCACATTCACATGGCATCCTTCGCCCAACATCCATCTCCATACATACATCCCAGCTCATAGCATAGTCATAGATGAGGGAAAACAAAGAATAAGGAAATAAAAAGGGAGTATGAACTAGGAGGGTAGCAAAAGGTACCGACCTTGAATAGAGGAAAAGAACCCTTGCAAGAGCCGAGGTTGAATGCTGCCCTAGCTTTGGAGAACGAGCTCCTCGAGTCGTGAGCTTGAGGAAATCTAAGCTTGAGGTGATCTAGGGTCTTCAACCTCTTTGATTTGTTCTTAAATGCAAACCCTAGGTTTAGAATCCCCTTTCTCCTCTCTCCTTATCTCTCAAATACTCTAAGTGTGTTGAATAAGGCCCTCAAGGCTCGGGCAAGCCTTAAAAGGTAAGGGTATAACACCCCAAAGATGAAAAAGCCCTTACTGAAATCTCTGCAAAACACGATATACCGATCGATCGGTGGTTAATACCGAGCGATCGGTGGTTAATACCGAGCGATCGGTGTTCTTGACTGAGCTCTCGGTCAAAACCATGCTCTCTGGAATATTTCTCTATACAAAAAAGTTAACTTGTCAATAGCTACCGATCGACTGGTTGTGGACCGATCGATCGCTAATTTGGACCGAGCGATCAGTGCTCTGCAGATTTTTGACCCATTTTACTGTTTTGGCCATATCTTTTGACTCGTTCGTCGGATTTTGATGATTCAACTTGTATTGAGTTCATCTTTCGAAAAGGAACATTTCTAACATTTCAAAATTTTCAATTTCTCTCTTATTTATTAATTGTACTACATTAAAGGTCAATTGGCTACGAAAGTGCTATTCCTTAAGTACGAAAAAGTCCAGGGTTCTACATCATGTTTTTGCCCTCAATGGTTGTGCAGAAATGCTACCAAGGGTTCCCTCATGAGTTGAGGGACCCCCAAAAGGTCTGGTGAGTGTCTGAGTGGCCCAGGAAGTGGCTTGTATCCATAGGGGTTCCTCAGACCTATGATCAAGGTGGGGGAATACCTCTGTATTGGATTTGAGGTACAAACTACCAAAGCAAGGAGATGAAGTCCACTGGAAACTATCAGGGGCTCACAATGATAAAAAAAATTATAAAAAAATGGGGTATGGGATGCCCTACCTTGCTGCTCTGTTCTCACCGAGGTGGTGAGGCTGCTGTCAATGGTGGTACACTAATGGGGTGTTGCACAGACACAATGGAAGGAGCTGGGGTGGTAAGGGGAACTCAAGTGAGGCTACGGAAGCTAGGAAGGGTTTAGCACCTTGGTTTTTTTTAGTAGAGATTTGGAACAAGGGAGTTTTCAGGTCGGTTACATGGTTGTGGGGGTGGTGCTTTATAGGGAGAGCCTTAAGGACACCCATAGGATAAAGGGGAAAGAGGTGGAAGGTGGTTAGACCTTGTGGAGGTCGAGTGGAGGCTGTTGAAGTGAAGGATGGAGTGTGCAGGGGGTCTGTAGTGCTGCAAACTAAAGATCAAGGTAATGGCGGTAGATGATCTACAACCATTGCCAAACCAGGCAAATATGAGATTTGTTTAAATTAGGCCTGACCCATGCACGCACAATAATAAGGGGTTGGCTTTATGGTTTTTGGGCCCCTTGGGCCCATGTTTAAAGGTTCAGGCCCTAGGGGCCTTGGACTTAGGGTTTAAGCCCTAAGGGCTCTAGGTTTAGGTTAGGGCTTCAGTTTAGGGTTACCTAGGGTTAGGGTTTTGGTACTAAGGTTATCATAAGGTTGAGTCCTAGGGTTTACCTAGGGTCAGAGAGTTAACCTTGGGTTTGTCTAGGGTTAAGTCCTAGGGTTTGTTTAAGGATTTAAGGGGACTTGGTTGGGGGTAACCATGGTTAGACAAGGGTGTAAAAATTGGGTGCTTACAGCTACCCCTCCTTGCTGGAGAATGCCAAAGTTGGTGATTCGAACGACAAGGACTGGAGTCATCCTATTTGTACACCAAAATTGGATCTTGGGGATGCAGTATGATGTAACAAGTGATAAGTGTGATGAAGTGGCATGAGCACTGCTGGGGAAGAGTTAGTAGTTCAGTTTACTCACTGGGGTTTGATGAATGCAGGGATGGCGTAGCTCGGAGGTGCTAGCCGAAGGGATTTTGATCAAATCGATCGAAAGACATGTAGGGTGTCGAGAACACACATGGTGTTGCAAAAGGGGGGACATGCAAGAGGTAATGCTGCGGTATGACGAGATTGTCATGGAGCACACCGGATGTCGAGGACACGTGGGGGTGTCGAAGGAGTGACATACAGGAGGTAATGCTGCAGTATGACAAGATTGTTAAGGAGCACATAGGATGTCGAGAACACGCTGGGGTGTCGAAGAGGAAACATGCGGGAGGTATTGTTGTATCTCTTATGAATATAACCCATGACATCCTTGAGAAATCATCAACCATCACTAGGATATATCGCTTACCTCCTAAACTTTCAGTTCTGGTAGGACCCATGAGATCCATGTGTATTAATTCTAGTGGATGTGAGGTAGCGATATTTGAAGTCTTCTTGTGTGGCCTTTTAATTTGGTTGCCAATTTGACATGGCCCACACATAACAATAGAGGGCTTCCCTAGTTTAGGCACACCTCTCACACGCTCATGTTTTGAGAGTTTGCTTAGGTCTTTGAAATTCATGTGACCTGGCCTCTTGTGCCACAGTTCCAACTTCCTCAACTTTAGCCCTGTTGCAGATTTGAGAAGAACCATCACTTGGAATTAAGCCATAACAATTATCAGTGGTTCTTGACCCTTCCAAAACACATACACCTTTATCATCCATAACGGAACACTTATTATTGGTAAAGTGGACAGCATGGTGATCATCACACAATAAACATATGCTAATTAGATTAGCTTTCAGTCCTTCTACAAACAAGATATCCTTCAATTTTGGAATGCCTTGAACTTGGATGACACATTTTCCTCTCACGATGGATTTGCTTCCATCACCAAAAGTAACAGTACTATCTGAGCATTCCTCAAGTTGAGTGAAGAGGGACTTTACCTATCATATGTCTGGAACATCCACTATCGAAATACCACCTATCAAAATTTTGGGCTTTCAAAGCGGTGTGAATGACAAGGCATTTTAGGTCATCCTTTCTCACATAAATGAAATTAGACTTTTGGTGAACCATATTGTCTTTATTCATTTCATTTATGGGCATAACCTTCTTCTTTTTAGATCTCATGTTCTTCCCTCTCTTCTGAGAGACCCTAACATTCTGGTTCATCCTATTACATTCTTCATGATGAGCATAAGAAGTGTCACGACCATATTGCGTACTAGAGAGTTGAGCATTTTTCATCACTTCTTCACTGAAGCTCCTAGATTTTTTAGCTAAAACCTAAATTTGCCATTGGAGATTCCCTTGATTTTGAGTTTGATTCCATGAACCATTTCGAGGATTTCTCCTAAAGGCATAGCAGTTAGGTCAGGTGTAACCCCTTACTCCACACTAGTAGCAAGTGGGTATAAACCTGGGAGGAGGAGATCTTTTAGCCTGAGGTTGAACCTTAGTTCTCTTAACTTCAGTTGAATCTGAATTCTTACAATGTCCAGAAGTGACAAAAGTTTGTTACAACTGAGAGTTTGGCATCTAGGCTTTTGATCTTGAGGAAGTGGAACTCTCAAATCTTAGATTTTCATGTATTGGCTCAAATGTTGCAGTTGACATCGTACTGACATTCAAGGGACCTGATGGTCAGTTTAGATGTCCTATACCGGACATGTTTACTGTTCAACGCTACATACTAGCCAATTTATCCAGAATTTGAGTTTTGCTAAGGAGTCGAGATTCTTTTTCAAGTTCAGTCACTTTCTATCGCGACCCAAAATACCCCCTACGAGTTAGGGATACTTTAGCTCGAACCGCCGTATCATACCATCCTATATGACACATAAGGCACGTATACTTACCATCCTGTCAGAGTACACAAGTTATAAAACATAGCGGAAATGATTTATAATAAAATACTCCTATAATTCAGTCCAAGTCTGGACCAACAGAACATATCCAAAAATATGGAGTCGACAAGTCCCACTCTCAACATACACAAAAGATCAATATCATTCCACTCAGCCTCTCAACCGAAATCAAAATCGAGCTGCTTATCCAGCGATCTATCATCCTGGTAGTGGTCCATAGAGGGCTCGAGATCATAGTATTCTTCCTCTATCTAAGGCTCCGTACCACAAACGTCAAATGGAACACATGCACCTACCGAAGTCAACAATCGGCTGAGCATGGAATACTCAGTGATATACAAACTACTTACTAACTAACAGTGAATAATATCATGAACATGCATAAGCTTAGAGTATAACATTCGTGAAAGTAGTTACCAAAATCTTTTCTTAACAGTATTCTCATGAAAACAAAAACAAGTAAATCTTGTCATGTGATAATCATATTCTTGTGAGTTCTTGTAAATTCTTCCGAGAGTTGGGATTCCTTGTGAGCATGCGAGGATCTGAGTACGCATGATTACTTGTGAACTTGCGAGCTTGTGAGCTTGTGAGACATGACTATTTGTGAGTCCATGTATAGTGGGATATTTTGTGAGCATTGAAATGATCTTATAACTTGTCACTTACAAACCCATAGTTTAGCCTTATCACTTGTGAGCATGTGAGAATTCTTTTAATCAAAACCTTGCTTGTAAACTTTTGGAAATACCATTTTCTTGTGAGAAATCATCGGATCATACGAGACTTATAAACATCATGCTAGACTTGTGAACATAAGGTGCATATAGTACTTGTGAATCTCATGGTAAACTTAGAAAGCTTGTAAACATATAATCATATTCATAAAATTTCAATAGTAGTGATAGTTTACATCCCATGTACAAATCATCATCCAATCATCCATAAAATATACTGTGCATCATGGTTTTCTTAAAAAGAATAGCATAAAGTTAGATAGTAGAGTGTATCTACCTTTAAAAGGAATTTTTTACACTTCTATAGACTGAATCAAGCTTGAGGAAAGCTTGGTTGAAGCTTGGGAAAATCTGGGTTTGAAAACCCCCTTCTTCAAGAACAAGCACAAAATTTCTTTGGAGAAATTCCAAGCTTGTGGAATCACTTTGGATTCGAAATCTAGGTGATAGAACACCAAGAAAGTAAGAAGAACTTTTCCTTTGATGGGAAAACACAAACTCAGAACATCCAAACAACTCTCAGCTTTCTTCTTCTTCTTCTCTTCTTTAATCTTTCAAAAATCTAAGCTTAGGGTTTGAGTAGATCAAACCCATGAAATCCCCTTCTATTTATACTCTAAAGTTTGCCAAAAACCCAAAAAATCCTTAGGAAAATATCTCCCAAGGTCGGTGATGAGTTACAGGCTGTTTCTGGGCTGAATTCGTCGATGAAATTTGGCCCCCAACTCAATTCGTCGCCGAAATCGCACTTTGCCTGGACCTCATTTTCCCGCTTTGGTATTTTGACCATAAATTTTGACTCGCTTATCAGATTTTGATTATTCAACTTGTGTTGGACTTATCTTTCAATGGAGAACAACGTTTATGTTTTGCACAAAGTCTAATTTTGAGTTCTCAATGGTTTAAATGGGTCCACAAGTGGACTAGTCCTGGGATGACTTTTAGCAGACCAAAATATACGGCAAACCAATTTACAGAAATCTGACATTTGACCTAACATTTACTCAAAATCTGAAAAAGTGGTAAACATGAACCTGAGAAAGGGTTTCAATACCTTTCCAAAAATTCACGAATCATTCAATTCTGATCATCAGTGAAAATTCTAGAGCTCCCTCAAGTTGAGGTTATGGTAAGACATCCACCCTCTTTGACACTTTAGAGTATTTTATAATCTTGTTTTAATTCCCAACCACACATACATCATTCCTTTTGTTTCACACCAAATCAAAAGCATAACACTCCTTTTAAAATGAGATGCCTCATCCCCATTTAAACCAACACCAAGTTCATATAGAAGACCTTGGCCTTTACATACTTTGTTCACAGACACTATTCACACACTATTCACAGCACTATTCACAGGCTATGAAAGCGAGATCCGGGGTTCTACATCCTCCCCCTTACAGAAATTTCATCCTTGAAATTAGGACGATACAAAAACATACCAATGAACAAAATACATGGAATCTAACAAAAGAAACTATACAAATAAGTGAGGGTACTTTTCCCTCACTTCGGCCTCACGCTCCCATGTAGCCTCTTCCTTGGAATGATGCTGCCATTTCACAAAGACAAGTGGAATAGTCTTGTTGCGCAAGACTTGATCTTGATGATCCAAGATCTGAGCCAGTTGCTCCACTAATGTGAGATCCTCTCGAATCTCCACAGGATCAAGATCAATGACATGCGAAGGATCCGGCACATATTTTCTAAGCATGGAAACATGAAAGACATTGTGGACTGCCACCATGTGAGGAGGTAAAGCCACTCTGTAAGTGACTCCTCCAATGCATGTGATCACCTCAAAAGGTCCCATATACCTCGGGCAAAGCTTCCTCCTCTTGCCGAACCTCATGATTCCCCTACTCGGAGAAATCTTCACAAAGACTCGATCCCCAACCTGGAATTCCAAGTCTCTGCGGCGAGTGTCTGCATAGCTCTTCTGCCTGTCGTGGGCAGTCTTCAACCTCTCCCTAATGATCTTGACCCTATCTGTAGTCTGCTCGATTAACTCGGGGCCCAAAGCATTTCTCTCACCCACTCCATCCCAGTAAAGTGGAGCTCTGTAACTTCTCCCATACAATGCCTCGAAAGGTGCCATCTAGATGCTCTCCTAGTAACTGTTGTTGTAGGAAAACACCACTGACAACAAATGATCCTCCCAACTACCCTGGAAGTCTATCATGCAAGCTTGGAGCATATCCTCAATCACCTGGTTCACCCTCTCGGTCTGCCCATCAGTCTAAGGATGAAAAGCAGTGTTGAAATCTAACCGAGAACCCATAGCACTCTGAAAGCCCTTCCAAAACCTGGAAGTAAGCCTCGGGTCCCAATCAGAAACAATGGTAACTGGTACCCTGTGCAGCCGAAGCACCTCCTTGGTGTATAAGGCTATAAACTGGCTCATGCTATATGTAGTCCGATAGGGTAAGAAATGTACAGACTTTGTCAACCGATCAAGCACTACCCATATAGCATCGGAGTCCCTTGCCGTCCTTGGTAAACCAACTATGAAATCCATCGAGATATTCTCCCATTTCCATTCCGGAATAGGGAGGGACTGTAAAAGACCTGCTGGCCTCTGATGCTCGGCCTTCACCTGCTTACACACCAAACATCTAGAAACATACTCCACAACTTCCCTCTTCATGTTTCGCCACCAGTAGTGCCTCTTAAGATTCTAGTACATCTTAGTACCTCCAGGATGCACCGTGTACTTGGACCGATGAGCCTCGTCCAAGATCTCATTCCTCAACACCGCGTCGGGTGGAACACACAATCTACCTTTGAACGTGATGGCACCATCACCATTCAAACCAAACTCGTGACTGCCACTACTAACCGACTTATCTTGGTAAGCAAGCAACTCTGTATCCGAACTCTGCAACTCCTTAATCCAAACTAGGATATAAGGCTTGACCGTAAGATTAGCCATGACTGGCCCAAAAGTAGGAATGCTGAAGCTAGTATCGAGATTAGCCATTACCTCTAACATCTTCCACTCGTGAGCCATCATGTAAGCTAAGCATCCAGGAGGCTTCCTGTGACACCCCGAACCCGCGCCTAAGGAATCAAGTTCCGAGACGCGTGTCCGTTCGTCATAACCACGCATGCGGAAGACTTTACCCGCGAAAATGCAGGAATTTTGAACTTTTCTTATGAGCTTACATATGCAATAACAACTGGTCATCACAATAACCCATCATAAGCAAATGCGTTACCTCACTGGCTATAGTAGTCCTTACTTTGGCGCAGCAACTGCGCCGGAAAACTCTCCAGACTCTATCAAGCGTAGCTTCTTGCCAATCTACAATCGCTCCAGAATCTGAAGACATAAGATGAAGGAGTGAGCTATAAAGCCCAGCAAAATCCACAGCTCATCTAAACTATTTTCCACATATTAACATTCATCAATAATGATATATTAGTACAGTACAATTCTCATATTTATAATAATATCGTAATTCGTGACCCGAGGTCACTCAAAGCTATCTCACCCTATTCGAGGTTCCCAACCTCCAAGTTGTCAAATTCATCAAGTCATTGTCCACGACACCAGGTTATCGTTTCAGATAACCGCTCACGCTTTATCCTTGAGTCCACAGACTCGATCGACTGGGCCTTCGCCCGTGTACAACCTCTATCCATGAGTCCACAGACTCAATTATCAACCAATCGGGACTTCTCCCGATTATAACCAATCATTGGGTATGTCTGTAAATCCCTAAATAGGTGTTGGCAAATTCCGTGATCATTAGATAGGTCAGTTGAGTCGAGTCGTCGAGTCATGTTTAACTTGTCAGAAGAGAAGAGCTAAAGCTTAAAGAAGATTGAAGAAAGTGAAGGAAAAAGCTTCTACTCCGGATCTAGACAGGTAATGGACTTAGAGACCCTACCTAGGTTGGATTTGACTTAGATAACCCTAAGAATACCTAGGAGGATAGTTTTAAGCCTACCAAAGATATTTGATCTTAGTTGAATCAAATAAAAATAAAATGAAAATGGTTTTGGCAAAAATTCTGTCTCAACCGATCGCTCGGTATTGCGACCGATCGATCGGTGGCCTACCGAGCGATCGGTGGCTATCGACTGGACCAAATTTTTGTATGGGGAAATTTCCCAGAGAGATGATTTATGACCGAGCGATCGGTCATTAGAACCGATCGATCCGTTGTGAATCGAGCGATCGGTAGTGAGCACCGATCGATCGGTCCCCGTAAAAAGAATTTTTCTTTTTCTGGATTCTTTTTTTAACCCTATATAAACAACTTTTGAGAGACCTAATTCGTGTCTTTGATATTTTTTGAAAGAGTAGAGGTCTGAGAAACTCTTCTAGGGTTTTTCTTATTGCTTTTATTAGATCTTTGTTGATCCCTCCTCTTTCTTAGATCCTAGAGAATGCAAGTAGAGATCTAAACCTTTGATCTTGCATTGTGTGATCTCAGATCTGTATGAGATCCCTCTAGGGTTTGAAATTTACTAAATTGATTCACAACCCTACACCTTGTGTGTGTGTCCGGTGTTTGATCCGGAGCCTTCGTGGAAGGAGATCGATCGTGTGTGATCGTGGATTTGAAGTAGCTTGAAAAGATTTGGTCGGTGTGGAACCGAAGCTGCTAAGGCGGAGATCGAACCTGCTGGTTCGTGGAAATCAAGAGTAAGAGTCTATACCTAGGAACGTCGTTTCTGTTTTGGTAAGGTCTTGTCTTGTACTTGATATCTTTTCATAGTGAAGTTTATTGCTGGACAAGGTCCCGTGGTTTTTTCCCGTTAGGGTTTTCCACGTAAAAATCTTCTGTGTTTGATTTGTGTGGATTGTCTGATTGAATTAATCATTGATTTCTAAACATATTAATTGAAAAATTAAAATTGGTTAGAAATTATTAGATAGACCTATTCACCCCCCCTCTAGGTCTTAGAGATCATTGATCTGGATAAATTTCAATTGGTATCAGAGCTTGTTCACTGATAAGGCTAATCCCTTAAGTGTGATCCTGTATTATCCGTGATCATGAGTACTCTAAGAGAAGGAGGATCTGTCTCTCGTCCACCACTTTTTGATGGAAATAATTATGCATACTGGAAAGCTAGAATGAGAGCCTTTCTCAAATCTATAGACGAGAGAATTTGGATGTCTATACAGAATGGGTGGACTACGCCCATAAAAACTGTAGGTGAGTTGACTGTCGTCAAATATTCTGATGAATGGACCAGAGAAGAGCTTGATTCAAGTGGATGAAACACTAAAGGTCTCAATGCTATCTTTACTGCAGTCACTGCTGAGGAATTCAGAAGAATTTCTTCATGTGAAACAGCAAAGGAGGCTTGGGACATTCTTGAAATTACCCATGAGGGTACTACCACTGTTAAAATCTCAAAACTCCAAATGTTTACCACCAAATTTGAACATTTAAACATGGAAGACAATGACACTTTTGATGAATTCTATGCAAAACTTAGTGACATTGTCAACGCTAGTTTCAATTTAGGTGAGAAAATATCTGAGTCCAAAATAGTTAGAAAAGTCCTTAGATCTCTCCCAGAGAGATTTCAACCCAAAGTCACTGCAATCGAAGAGAGTAAAAATGTTGACTCTCTGAAGATTGAGGAATTGGTTGGATCACTCCAAACCTATGAACTCAATCTACGTCCATCCAAGAAGAATAAATCTTTAGCCTTGAAAACCATCAAGGAAACTTTGGATGAGGATGACAGTGATGGAGATATGAATGAGGAAGAAATGGCTCTTTTCGTTAAAAAATTTTGAAAATTTTTTAGAACGAAAAAGAGATTTAATCCCAAACAGGGAGGAAAAACTTTTGAGAAGTCAAAGTCTAAGCCCTGGGAAAACAAGAAAAATTCCAAAAGTGGCGACAAGAAATCCCAAGGTGTTCAATGTTATGAATGCCATGGCTTCGGTCATATTTCACCTAATTGTCCTAACAAGAAGAAGAGTATGGGCAAGGTGATGAATGCCTGTTGGGATGACAGTGATTCCGAGAATGAAGAATCGGACAGTTCCTCTTCAAGTGAAGATACTGGAAATCATACGGCTTTCACTGTTTCCCTTTCTGGGATTCTTGAGACTACCTCTGCGGTTGATGAAAAGGATAGAAGTGATGAGAGTATTCATACTGAGTCTAGTGATGACTTACAGAAGAGTCAAACTGACTCTGAAAGTGATGAAGATTTGAAAACAACTTATGATAAGTTGTATGCTGAAAGTTTGAAACTGACTAAAACAAAAATCTCTTTGAGCAAAAAACTCAAACTCATTCAAAATGAAAGAGATATCTGTAAACTAGTAGCAGAAGAGAAGAGTGCACTAGTTAGTCAGTTGGAAAATGAAAAAGAAGCATTTGTTATAAAAGTTCAATGTCTTTTGGAAGAGAATGTCTCATTGACTAATGTGGTCAGAAAATTAGAAGTTGAAAGAGACACTTCCATGAAAGAAATTGAAGAGTTAAGAACTCTGCAAATGGAGCTGGAAACTTTTAAAGTTTCTCTTGTTGATAAGGTGAAATTTCTTGAAAAAGAACACCAAATTACCCTTAAAGACAAGACTGACTTGATTCAGAAGGTCTATACTCTTGAAAAAGAAGTAAGAATGTTTGGTAACACCAGCTGCCTAGATGAATTAGTTAGAAAGTATGGATCAAATTCTAGTAGATCTGGGATAGGACATGTTGACACACCAACTGGTCCTTTAGCTGTTGGAACAATGGCTAGTGCAGTGTTTGAGCCAATACATTCTGAACCTAAAGAAAATTTACCTTCTACATCAAGTACTAAGGCTTATACAAATTTTGTAAAGCCTAGAAATACAGCTCCTAGAGTGAATGCTTTAAGGAATCAAATTCCTGTTAGAAGAAATCCTCCTCTACCAAGATTCATACCCACATGTCATTTTTGTGGTGTGAGAGGTCACATTCGACCAAATTGTAATGCATTTAGGAGAGCTCCCCGAAATGGTTCATGGAACCAAAATCAATGTCAAGGGACTCTTCAAAGGCAGATTCAGGTTCTAGCTGAAAAATCTAGAATGTTGAGCGATGATGTTAATAGAATTGCTCAAATCTCTAGAACAAGAACTGGTCAATTTATTCCAAATGATTATTCAAGAGGAAATAATTTGATTTATCAAAAAACTAGAACTGAACAAAACAGAAAAAGGTCAAGGAGGACAAAAAGGAAAAAGGTCTCTACTACACAGATTAATGATCCAAGATCTAAACAAAGTTTAAAGACTGTGTATGTAAGAAAGGAAGACCTTAAGTGCTTTGTCATTCATACTGCCTTGAAAGCCCAAAACACAGAAATGTGGTACTTCGACAGTGGGTGTTCTCGGCATATGATAGGTAACAAGTCCTTATTTATTCAATTTGAGGACTGTCCTGATGGGACTGTTACTTTTGGTGACGGAAGCAAGTCTTTAGTCAAAGGAAAGGGTATCATCGATTCACCAGGCATACCTAAATTGAAAGATGCCTTGTTAGTTGAAGGACTGAAAGCTAATTTAATTAGCATAAGTCAACTATGTGATGATAATCATGCTGTGCACTTTACCCAAAATAAATGCTTAGTCATTAATGGTAAAGGTAAGTGTGTTCTAGAAGGATTGAGAACCACTGACAATTGCTACGGCTTAACTCCCAGTCCTATTCCCTCAAATGTCTGTTATAAGACTAGAATTGAGGAGGTTGATTTGTGGCACCGAAGACTAGGTCACATGAACTTCAAAGACCTATGTAAAATCTCTAAGCAAGAGCTTGTGAGAGGTGTTCCCAAACTAGGAAAGCCTTCTACTGCTGTGTGTGGGCCATGCCAAATTGGTAAACAAATTAGGACCCCACATAAGAAGACTTCAAGTATTGCTACTTCATATCCACTGGAATTAATTCATATGGACCTTATGGGTCCTACAAGAACTGAAAGTCTAGGTGGAAAGCGATACATCCTAGTCATTGTTGATGATTTCTCTAGAATGTCATGGGTGGCATTTATAAGAGAGAAATCCGATGCTTTTGACAATTTCAAAAGTATTTGCCTGAAAATTCAAAATGAGAAAAGATGCCCAATCACTCGAATTCGAAGTGATCATGGAAAGGAGTTTGAAAACTCTAAGTACAACGACTTTTATGATGAGTCGGGTATCAAACATGAATTTTCTGCACCTATTACCTCAGTAGAATGGTGTAGTAGAGAGGAAGAACAGGGTTCTCCAAGAGATGGCTAGAGTTATGCTTCATAGCAACAATCTAGCTTCTCATTTCTGGGCTGAGGCAGTTCACACTGCTTGCTATATAGTTAATAGAGTTTTTGTAAGACCTGGAACAAGGAAAACCCCATATGAGTTGTGGAATAACAAGAAACCTAGTGTCAAGTACTTTCGAGAATTCGGAAGTAAATGCTATATCCTTAAGGATAGAGAACAACTGGGCAAATTTGAATCCCGGAGTAATGAAGGGATATTTCTTGGGTATTCCACCAACAGTAGAGCTTATCGAGTGTATAACTTGAGAACCTCTACAATTATGGAGTCCATAAATGTAATTGTGGATGACTCCGGTGTTGAAAATGTGCAACGTGAGGATGATGAAAGTGCTGAAAATGTAAATGTTGAAATTATTTCAACACCACCTATTGATAAGCAAACATCTCCATCAAAACCTACACATCCTAGGGTCATGAGTCCTCACACCCCCACTGATATAATTGGTGATGTTGAAAGTGGAGTGAGAACGAGGAAACAAATTGAAAATGAAGTTAGCTACATTTGCTATACTTCATCTTTTGAACCCAAGAATGTAGCTGAAGCTCTTGCAGATGATAATTGGATAAATGCAATGCAAGAAGAGTTACTTCAGTTTACTAGGAATGATGTTTGGTATTTAGTACCTAGGCCTAACAATACAAATGTGATAGGTACCAAATGGATTTTCAAGAACAAATCTGATGAAAAAGGTACTATCATAAGAAATAAGGCTAGGTTAGTTGCACAAGGATACACCCAAATTGAAGGTATTGACTTCGATGAAACTTTTGCTCCTGTAGCCAGGCTAGAATCAATAAGAATTCTTCTAGCTGTGGCTTGCCATATGAAATTCAAACTTTTTCAAATGGATGTTAAGAGTGCCTTCTGAATGGCATTCTACATGAGGAAGTCTATGTGGAACAACCAAAAGGGTTTGAAGATCCACATCACCTTGATCAAGTTTATCGACTAAAAAGGGCCCTCTATGGTTTAAAGCAAGCTCCAAGAGCTTGGTATGAGAGGCTGACTACTTATCTCTTGGAAAACGGATTTTCGAGAGGGGGAGTAGACAGAACCCTTTTCATAAAGAATGTGAAAGGTGATATTGTCATCGCCCAGATATATGTTGATGACATAGTATTTGGTTCCACATTAGACTTACATGCTCATTCATTTGCTGAACAAATGAAAAATGAATTTGAAATGAGCATGGTTGGTGAGCTAAGTTTCTTCCTTGGTCTTCAGATCAAGCAATTGGATTCTGGGATCTCAGTATCTCAAATCAAATATGCAAAAAATCTAGTGAAGAAATTTGGAATGAGTTCTGCTAAGCATGCTAGGACTCCTATGAGTACTACTATAAAGCTTAGTAAAGATACTTCAGGGAAGGATGTCGATCAGACTAATTATAGAAGCATGATTGGTAGTTTGCTCTACCTAACTGCTACTAGACCCGACATAGCCTTTAGTGTTGGAGCATGTGCCCGTTATCAAGCAAATCCCAAAGAGTCTCACTTAGTTGCTGTCAAGCGTATCATTCGCTATGTGAGTGGAACTATGTCCTTAGGCCTCTGGTATTCTTTCGATACCAATGTCATTGTCGTGGGGTATTCCGATGCTGATTGGGCTGGAAATACTGATGATAGGAAGAGCACCTCCGGCGGGTGTTTCTATATTGGAAACTGCTTAGTTGCTTGGCTTAGCAAAAAGCAGAATTCCATTTCCTTGTCTACAGCCGAGGCTGAGTATATAGCAGCTGGTAGTTGTTGCACCCAACTTCTGTGGATGAAACAGATGTTGAAGGATTATGGGATTGATCAAAGCACTATGATTGTGTATTGTGATAACACAAGTGCAATCAATATCTCCAAAAATCCTGTACAACACTCTCGCACAAAGCATATAGACATTAGGCATCACTTCATCCGTGATCTTGTTGAGCAAAAAGTTGTGTCTATTGAGTATGTCCAAACAGAGAATCAATATGCGGACATTCTCACAAAACCTTTAGATTCCCTTAGGTTTGAACTCCTTAGGAAATCCATCGGTTTGTGCGGAGTTGAGTAATGGTGTACATGTTACATAGCCTATGTGTTCTTCATGTTTTATTTATGTCATAGAGCTATTTTTTTTGTTATTTTTTTTTATGTAATAAAAATCCAAAAACATTCAAAAATTGAAAAATATTGCAAAAAATAATGTGTTTGTTTGACCTTATTTTTCCTATCTTTTTGCTTAATGTTATTTCCTTGAAATCATATTTAACCATATAATCCAAGGATAAATATTTCATAGGATTGAATAATATAGGATAGATCAATTGTTGGTTCGATCTTGTGATTGAATTTGGTCATGCTAATTAACCTCAGTTAGAGTTGAGCATACAATGATGTTCTAATTTGCACATGCACTCTGACTGATTCTTTAAATGGTTTTAGTTCCTATTTAAAGGTTTTGATATTATACCATATGGTTCCCTAGATTAATCAAATCTAGAATAACCAATGTCATAAAAAATTCCATAAGGTGAGCCCCCTAGATATAAAAAATTATTGACATGGAAAGGACTACCTGTGAGTTTGTGTGATAGCTACTAGTGAATGCAAACAGTGAGTAATGGCTACCTAGACAAACAGTAGGTATCTATATGGATTGCTAGTGTGAAAGCCCCTACTGTCATTAGAAAGAGCTACCTTCTCACTTGAGTGAAAGTCACCAGTGTACTAAATACTATATATGTGTACTCCAAAAAGAATTTTCAGAATGAGTACAATTTGACTGAAAAAGAAATAAAATAAATTTGTTAGTCAAATTTGGGGTAAAAATTGCTCATCAGATAAATATGGATGATTATTGGTTTTAAAACTAGTTTTTGAAAAATTTTAGAGTCCCATTTGAAATATAATGTCAAAATCTAGATTAAGGAAGGAAACCAATTCAAAGAGTCAAGTAATGAATTTTTATTTCATATTCACATTACTTCTAATTGTATCTTGACTCTGATTGTGAATTTGATGCAAATACCATATTTAATCACCGGTGAAAATCAATTAATGTTTACATAATCCTTGTTTATGCCTATACTTGATATATCAATTCTTGGGTGATTATTATTTATGATTTTTATGAAATCACATGTTGTATATTTTTTTTTTGGTCAGTTGGTCATTTTGAGGTGAAAATGTATTTTCAATGTTTCATTGGTTGAGGGGGAGAAAAGATTTTAACAGTGAAAATTTTTGAAAAATTTTCAGACCACCGATCGCTCGGTGCTAAAGACCGATCGATCGGTCTTTCGTGAACAGTGTTATAAAACCCTCATTTCTATTTTTTTTGTTCACTTGTTCTCCGACCTCCAGAGCGATCCCTCGGTTCCTTCTCCTACAAATCCTTCATACGGTCATTCCTTTCTATTCTAAAGGTTTCCCAAGCATCTAAAAGGTAAGATTTGTGGATTTTCTTCGATTTAGATTGATTTTCTCGTCTAGGGCATTGTTTTCTTGCATTTTCTTCCATGGCTTTCGTTCTGTCGTTAATCCTTCTTGCCTATCTCATGTCTGGCGTTCCCAAACGTCGGAGGTTGGTCCTCAACAACCAAGAGGATCCTCCTCAAGATGAGGAAAACCTAGAGCCATCTACTTTCACTCCAATAGGGCATGGTATTTCCATTGGGGATAGACCAATTCGTAGAATCATTGATTCTACTGCTGAGAATCGCCAAAAGGCTTTGGCTGATAAAACTGGTAAAAACAAGGGTAAAGCCTCATCTTCCCATGCCAGTCTATCATCTTCTTTCATTAATCCTTCGGCTGCTCAACTTTACCGTGAATATTTTAGCAAGAAGGCTATCATGGTTGAGCGTGGAATTCAAATTTCAGACTTTGATGATTATTATCTTCCTAAACTCATTACCGATCGTAAATGGGAAGGTATTCTCCATCTATCATGTCCAGCTCCTATTCAGTTGGTTCAGGAATTTTATTCCAATTTTTCTGATATTAATTGAAAACTTGGTCTTTCAAAACTAAAGCTTTAGAAAAATCTGTGGTAATAAATCCTGATTTAATTGCTGCTATTCTAGGTTGTCCTCGAGTTTCAAATGCTTATTATCCTTATAGATATAAGACTGATGAGGATAAAGAAACCATGGAACAAGTTGTTACCTTTCTAAGTGGCACTCCTTCATTTTGGGTTGGTTCTCTCATTGAAGTGTCTAAACTCACTAGGGATGCAAGACTTGTAAACCTAGTCATGAGTGCCAATATCCACCCAAAGGTTCATACTGCAGACCTTAGGGAAGAAAGAGCTCGTTTTCTATTCAGTCTTCTTCGTGGGCATGATATTGATCTTGCAGCACATTTTATCGATTTGATGATCCAAGCTCATCGATCTGACACTGTAGTTGGAGCTCTTCCTTTTGGATCTCTTATCACTAAACTTCTTGGTTTACAAGGGGTATTTGCACCTCCTGGTGCTCCTACTCGAGTACCTAAGGGTCCAATCAATAAAAAGACCCTATCTCAGAGTTTCTCACATGCCTCAGTTCGAGATACAGAGGAGGGAGCAGAAGTTGGTGTTGGGTCATCTCATCCTCCACCGACCACTATGGATGATCTTGGGAGGATGATGAGAGAGATGCAGATGGATCTCCGGACTCATATTTCTTCATACGAGGAGTTTACTACAGAGGTTCGTGGTAGACTTGGATCTCTCGATGCAGCCGTGCTAGGAGTACAGAGAGATGTTCGAGATTTTCGGGCTTACTATGAGTCACAACTCACTTCTGATGATGACCAAGAGTGATAGTTCGTGATAGGAGTTTATCTTAGTCAAGTGACAGTTTTTATTTGACATTTTGATGTATTTTGTCTTGGTTGTACTTAGTACAAACCTACTTGGATATTATTGACTTGATATGGATGTATACATTTGAATGGTTTATGCTCATTATTTTCTATCTCATCTCCTTTCAATGGTTTATGCTTTCCTTTTCTAATCCACCTTTGGCATTTCGCGCCAAAAAGGGGGAGAATGTGTTCAATGGTATTATAGATGTTATGGATGATGGATGAGATTTTGGATGAGATTTTGGAATACTAACCTGTTATGGATTGTGCATTGTGGAATTGTGAATGGTTTTGACTGGTTATACATATTTTCATTCTTATCCTATATTTTATTTCCCATGCTTCACAGGTTTTTGATTTAGCATGTGCAGGCAAACAGGTTCTAAGTTTGGTAAATCATGACAAGTTAACATGTCAAAAGTCCTGTAATTATTTTTGAGTCATGTAAAGGTCAAAGGTCAATTTTCCATTTTTGAATCAATTGGGAAAATTTGAACCTAGTACATGAATTAGTCTTGTTTTGTCCCGGAATTGCCAAAGGGGGAGATTGTAAATCCCTAAATAGGTGTTGGCAAATTCCGTGATCATTAGATAGGTCAGTTGAGTCGAGTCGTCGAGTCATGTTTAACTTGTCAGAAGAGAAGAGCTAAAGCTTAAAGAAGATTGAAGAAAGTGAAGGAAAAAACTTCTACTCCGGATCTAGACAGGTAATGGACTTAGAGACCCTACCTAGGTTGGATTTGACTTAGATAACCCTAAGAATACCTAGGAGGATAGTTTTAAGCCTACCAAAGATATTTGATCTTAGTTGAATCAAATAAAAATAAAATGAAAATGGTTTTGGCAAAAATTCTGTTTCAACCGATCGCTCGGTATTGCGACCGATCGATCGGTGGCCTACCGAGCGATCGGTGGCTATCGACTGGACCAAATTTTTGTATGGGGAAATTTCCCAGAGAGATGATTTATGACCGAGCGATCGGTCATTAGAACCGATCGATCCGTTGTGAACCGAGCGATCGGTAGTGAGCACCGATCGATCGGTCCCCGTAAAAAGAATTTTTCTTTTTCTGGATTCTTTTTTTAACCCTATATAAACAACTTTTGAGAGACCTAATTCGTGTCTTTGATATTTTTTGAAAGAGTAGAGGTCTGAGAAACTCTTCTAGGGTTTTTCTTATTGCTTTTATTAGATCTTTGTTGATCCCTCCTCTTTCTTAGATCCTAGAGAATGCAAGTAGAGATCTAAACCTTTGATCTTGCATTGTGTGATCTCAGATCTGTATGAGATCCCTCTAGGGTTTGAAATTTACTAAATTGATTCACAACCCTACACCTTGTGTGTGTGTACGGTGTTTGATCCGGAGCCTTCGTGGAAGGAGATCGATCGTGTGTGATCGTGGATTTGAAGTTGCTTGAAAAGATTTGGTCGGTGTGGAACCGAAGCTGCTAAGGCGGAGATCGAACCTGCTGGTTCGTGGAAATCAAGAGTAAGAGTCTATACCTAGGAACGTCGTTTCTGTTTTGGTAAGGTCTTGTCTTGTACTTGATATCTTTTCATAGTGAAGTTTATTGCTGGACAAGGTCCCGTGGTTTTTTCCCGTTAGGGTTTTCCACGTAAAAATCTTCTGTGTTTGATTTGTGTGGATTGTCTGATTGAATTAATCATTGATTTCTAAACATATTAATTGAAAAATTAAAATTGGTTAGAAATTATTAGATAGACCTATTCACCCCCCCTCTAGGTCTTAGAGATCATTGATCTGGATAAATTTCAATGTCAACCCAATTAATCCTTAAATCATCATATTCTACATATAACCCGGGTGTTCACCCGATACTGCCAGGAACAATACTTCTGACACATCACACTCTGTTAGGAACAACACCTCTGACATATCACACTTTGTCAGGAACCACACCTCTGACACTTACTTTATATTTTCCCTCTATGGGAACACCGACACACACAAAACCACATTTGTCAGGAAACACATCTGATCGCCAGGATACACATCTAATCGCCAGGATACACATCTGATCAGTCAGGATACACATTTGATAGCCAGGAAACCCATCCAACCTGTCAGGAAAATGAAACTCATCTGACAAGCCAGGGACGCACCTCTGACAAACAGGAAACACCTGACCATCAGGAAACACCTGACCATCAGGAAACACCTGTCTATCAGGTACACATCTGACATATCACTCTGTCAGGCATAACACCTCTGACATGATACCCTTGTTAGGAATAACATCTGATTACCAGGAACACATCTGACCTGCCAGGAATAACACATCTGACATGCCAGGAACACCCATCTAATAACCAGGAAACACCTCTGACATCAAATCCTGTCAGGCACAACACCTCTGACATATTACTTTTATTTTTTCCTCTGTGGGAACACCAAAACACAACCACATTTGTCAGGAAACACATCTGATCGCCAGGATACACATCTGATCGGCCAGGATACACATCTAATAGCCAGGAAACCCATCCAACCTGTCAGGAAAATGAAACTCATCTGACAAGCCAGGGACGCACCTCTGACCATCAGGAAACACCTGTCTATCAGGTACACATCTGACATATCACTCTGTCAGGCATAACAACTCTGACATGATACCCTTGTCAGGAATCACATCTGATTACCAGGAACACATCTGACCTGCCAGGAATAACACATCTGACATGCCAGGAACACCCATCTAATAACCAGGAAACACCTCTCACATCAAATCCTGTCAGGCACAACACCTCCGACATATTACTTTTTATTTTTTCCTCTGTGGGAACAACAAAACACAACCACATTTGTCAGGAAACAGATCTGATCGCCAGGATACACATCTGATCGGCCAGGATACACATCTGATAGCCAGGAAACCCATCCAACCTGTCAGGAAAATGAAACTCATCTGACAGGCCAGGGACGCACCTCTGACTAACAGGAAACACCGGACCACCAGGAAACACCTGTCTATCAGGTACACATCTGACATATCACTATGTCAGGCATAACACCTCTGACATGATACCCTTGTCAGGAATCACATCTGATTACCAGGAGCACATCTGACCTACCAGGAATAACACATCTGACATGCCAGGAACACCCATCTAATAACCAGGAAACACCTCTGACATCAAATCCTGTCAGGCACAACACCTCTGACATATTACTTTTTATTTTTTCCTCTGTGGGAACACCTAAACACAACCACATTTGTCAGGAAACACATCTGATCGCCAGGATACACATCTGATCGGCCAGGATACACATCTGATAGCCAGGAAACCCATCCAACCTGTCAGGAAAATGAAACTCATCTGACAAGCTAGGGACGCACCTCTGACTAACAGGAAACACCTGACCATCAGGAAACACCTGTCTATCAGGTACACATCTGACATATCACTTTGTCAGGCAAAACACCTCTAACATGATACCCTTGTCAGGAATCACATCTGATTATCAGGAACACATCTGACCTACCAGGAATAACACATCTGACATGCCAGGAACACCCACCTAATAACCAGGAAACACCTCTGACATCAAATCCTGTCAGGCACAACACCTCTGACATATTACTTTTATTTTTTCCTCTGTGGGAACACCAAAACACAACCACATTTGTCAGGAAACACATCTGATCGCCAGGATACACATCTGATCGGCCAGGATACACATCTGATAGCCAGGAAACCCATCCAACCTGTCACGAAAATGAAACTCATCTGACAAGCCAGGGACGCACCTCTGACTAACAGGAAACACCTGACCATCAGGAAACACCTGTCTATCAGGTACACATCTGACATATCACTCTGTCAGGCATAACACCTCTGACATGATACCCTTGTCAGGAATCACATCTGATTACCAGGAACACATCTGACCTGCCAGGAATAACACATCTGACATGCCAGGAACACCCATCTAATAACTAGGAAACACATCTGACATCAAATCCTGTCAAGCACAACACCTCTAACATCAAATCCTGTCAGGCAAAACACATCTGACATTAAATCCTGTCAGACAAAACACATCTGACATCAAATCCTGTCAGGCAAAACACATCTGACATTAACCTCTGTCAGGCACAACACCTCTGACAGCTACCATCATATATCATCACAGCCTCTGTTGGGTGCATACCTGCCGACATAGGTCAATGCCCCCTGAAAGTAACATCATTGAGTTTGTAAACTCAATAAATCCCTGGGTCCATAGACCCCAATCCAACCTTGAGCCCATGGCCCAATGCCGTCCTAACTCTCCCGACTATCAGTCACGGAGGAACCCGGGCTCATAACAGATACCGCCTCTCCGAACCTAGCCAAAGAGGGACCACAGACAGCAGTTCACGTAGATTAGGTTCTCTAACCATAGGAAATCCCCAATTATTCAAGTCTTGCTTGAATAATTGAACCAGTTGGGCCTCACGCCCGTGGACCAAGTCCGATGGTATACCGTTCCGGTGTGGAACATTACCCGGCCGATGGACCATTCCATCACCTTACCATGTCCCAACAACAGCACATCATACACAAAGGTTGTCCCGAGGTGGGACTTTTACCAGGCCAATGGACCCTACCAATGCCTTTAAAACATCACATCATATCAGATTCGTTCCGATAGGGAACTTAACCAGGCCAATGGACCTACCATTCCCTTTAAAACATCACATCATATCAGATTCGTTCCGATAGGGAACTTAACCAGGCCAATGGACCTACCATTGCCTTAAAACAAACATCACATCATACAAGAGTAGTTCCGATAAGGAACTTAAGCAGGCCAATGGATCCTACCATTGCCTTACAATGTCAAAATCACATCATATCACACATATAGAAGCCCAGTCGGGCTCTCATAACTTCCTGCAGTCGATCACACTTCCCCTGCCATCTATCGCAAATCACACTGAGCCTAAATTCCGAGCTAGGCACAGCCCGAAACCGAGGGCTCCATCCCTCTGCTCCATTTTCACTCTCATCCATCCCATCTATACATCATTCATAAGGTCTTTGACCCTTTTTTCATCCACACATAATATTACCTAACCATTCCATGTAATTAAAGTAGCTTAAATAAGGGAAAAGAGAAGAGATGGAGAGGGATTTTACTTCTTTCACGCTTTTCGAGACGTCTAGGGGCAAAACGGACACTACCAACACGTTCGGGAAAAAGACCAACGCCAACGGTGGAGCTCCTCGCCTTCAAACCAGATTTTCCACAAATTTAACAAATACTTAACTAATCAACCTCAGTTAAGGATCCATAAACGTATAATTTTATTCTATTAAAATTCCGGGTCGTTACAATCTCCTCTCCTTACAAAAATTTCGTCCTCGAAATTTGATGAACTTATATGTTCCAATAGTAGAGGGTACCATATACCCTACCACCAATTTCACCATAAGGTTATGAGAGTTCTATTTAGTCAAGTAGCATTCCATTCTCATATGCACTTTAACACATTACAAAGTATATTAATTCTAAAAACAAAACTATCTTTACATACATATTAACAAGGATAAACTACAAAACATACATCATGACAATGCCTACTATGGCAAAACAAAAGTGGCTAAAGTCTATCTCTAATGATGTCCTCATTGTGCTGTACTTCTTCTTGTGACATTGTGAAGACATGGCCCTTTTTGTCCTCGCCTGACTTTTGCTTCAAAATAGGGCAATCCCTTTTTATGTGGCCCGGTTTGCCGCACTGATAGCAAACCCTTGCTTTATAAGCTTCAGTACGCTGGTCTCGATCACCATGCCCAAAATTTGTTGTTTTTGTTCCTTCTGAAACATTCTCTACGAAAATTTTCAAATCTTCTTTTCTTGTTGTTATCCTCTGAACTCTCTTTTTCCATTAGTCTTTCAGCTGGCCTCTTTTCTCTGATGGCCAAAGATTCTTGTAGTTCTTTATGTTCTTTTTCAATTCTCAAGGCTCTATCTAGAATTTCTGAGAACGAAGTAAACCTTTGAACTGCCAATTTTCCTTTGATTGCTGGCTTCAATCCATCCTCGAACTTGTCGAATCTCCATTGTTCATCCTCAACAAGCCTTTTTGCGAATCTGGAGAGCTGGTTGAACTTTTGTTCATATTCGCTGACTGACATATTGCCTTGAGTTAGCTGAAGGAATTCCATCTCCTTTGTCTTCCTCATGGAGATCAAAAAATACTTCTGATAAAACAATTCCACAAATTTTCCCCAAGAGATAGGCTTTTGATCGTCTGAAATTGTCCTTTCAACGGTCGTCCACCAATGCTCAGCCTCTCCTGCCAACATGAATATTGCTAACTCTGGCTTAACCTCTTCTGGGCACGTCATCGCTCGAAATATCTTTTCGAGCTCTCGAATCCAGTTTTCGGCCACTAATGGATCGGTGGCACAGAGAATGAGTTTGGTCTAAGTTTTCTGAACTTCTCAAGTCTACTACCGTTCCCTTGCTCTTGTTCTGAGTTAATAGAGACACGGTTACCACTCTGTTGCTGTTGGATCAATTCATTTAGAGCAGTGATGGCCTCGAATGCTCCTGCCAGAGTATTTCTAGGTGCTCCTCTCGGCGGCATCGTATTCCTATTACGAAAATAACAATGTTTTACTATGTCGTAATAGGGGCATCAAAATAAAAATGACATCCAAAGATATCAAAAAATATTTCACTCATCTATCCTACTTAGGCTAATAATGTTTAATTCCCTTTTGGCATAGTAAGACTTCCTCTTACACTCTCCTGGAGATGATCTATATCCCCAACTTTCACTCCTAACAGTATACACAAGGTTTCAAATCTTCATTTGATTCGAAACCGGCAGTGTACGATGGTCCTAATTAAGTCTAATATACAATTAGACCCTACAACCAATACGATTTGTTATGATGGTTATTGCTTTTAGCTCTGATACCAACTGTGACACCCCGAACCCGCGCCTAAGGAATCAAGTTCCGAGATGCGTGTTCGTTCGTCATAACCACGCATGCGGAAGACTTTACCCGCGAAAATGCGGGAATTTTGAACTTTTCTTATGAGCTTACATATGCAATAACAACTGGTCATCACAATAACCCATCATAAGCAAATGCGTTACCTCACTGGCTATAGTAGTCCTTACTTTGGCGCCGCAACTGCGCCGGAAAACTCTCCAGACTCTATCAAGCGTAGCTTCTTGCCAATCTACAATCGCTCCAGAATCTGAAGACATAAGATGCAGGAGTGAGCTATAAAGCCCAGCAAAATCCACAGCTCATCTAAACTATTTTCCACATATTAACATTCATCAATAATGATATATTAGTACAGTACAATTCTCATATTTATAATAATATCGTAATTCGTGACCCGAGGTCACTCAGAGCTATCTCACCCTATTCGAGGTTCCCAACCTCCAAGTTGTCAAATTCATCAAGTCATTGTGCACGACACCAGGTTATCGTTTCAGATAACCGCTCACGCTTTATCCTTGAGTCCACAGACTCGATCGACTGGGCCTTCGCCCGTGTACAACCTCTATCCATGAGTCCACAGACTCAATTATCAACCAATCGGGACTTCTCCCGATTATAACCAATCATTGGGTATGTCAACCCAATTAATCCTTAAATCATCATATTCTACACATAACCCGGGTCTTCACCTGATACTGCCAGGAACAATACTTCTGACACATCACACTCTGTCAGGAACAACACCTCTGACATATCACACTCTGTCAGGAACCACACCTCTGACACTTACTTTATATTTTCCCTCTATGGGAACACCGACACACACACAACCACATTTGTCAGGAAACACCGCCAGGATACACATCTGATCGCCAGGATACACATCTGATCCGCCAGGATACACATCTGATAGCCAGGAAACCCATCCAACCTGTCAGGAAAATGAAACTCATCTGACAAGCCAGGGACGCACCTCTGACTAACAGGAAACACCTGACCATCAGGAAACACCTGACCATCAGGAAAAACCTGTCTATCAGGTACACATCTGACATATCACTCTGTCAGGCATAACACCTCTGACATGATACCCTTGTCAGGAATCACATCTGATTACCAGGAACACATCTGACCTGCCAGGAATAACACATCTGACATGCCAGGAACACCCATCTAATAACCAGGAAACACCTCTGACATCAAATTCTGTTAGGCACAACACCTCTGACATATTACTTTTTATTTTTTCCTCTGTGGGAACACCAAAACACAACCACATTTGTCAGGAAACATATCTGATCGCCAGGATACACATCCGATCGGCCAGGATACACATCTGATAGCCAGGAAACCCATCCAACCTGTCAGGAAAATGAAACTCATCTGACAAGCCAGGGACGCACCTCTGACTAACAGGAAACACCTGACCATCAGGAAACACCTGTCTATCAAGTACACATCTGACATATCACTTTGTCAGGCATAACACCTCTGACATGATACCCTTGTCAGGAATCACATCTGATTACCAGGAACACATCTGCCCTGCCAGGAATAACACATCTGACATGCCAGGAACACCCACCTAATAACCAGGAAACACCTCTGACATCGAATCCTGTCAGGCACAACACCTCTGACATATTACTTTTTATTTTTTCCTCTGTGGGAACACCAAAACACAACCACATTTGTCAGGAAACACATCTGATCGCCAGGATACACATCTGATCGGCCAGGATACACATCTGATAGCCAGGAAACCCATCCAACCTGTCAGGAAAATGAAACTCATCTGACAAGCCAGGGACGCACCTCTGACTAACAGGAAACACCTGACCATCAAGAAACACCTGTCTATCAGGTACACATCTGACATATCACTCTGTCAGGCATAACACCTCTGACATGATACCCTTGTCAGAAAACACATCTGATTACCAGGAACACATCTAACCTGCCAGGAATAACACATCTGACATGCCAGGAATACCCATCTAATTACCAGGAAACACATCTGACATCAAATCCTGTCAGGCACAACACCTCTGACATCAAATCTTGTCAGGCAAAACACATCTGACATTAAATCTTGTCAGACAAAACACATCTGACATCAAATCCTGTCAGGCAAAACACATCTGACATTAACCTCTGTCAGGCACAACACCTCTGACAGCTACCATCATATATCATCACAGCCTCTGTTGGGTGCATACCTGCCGACACAGGTCAATGCCCCCTCAAGGTAACATCATTGAGTTCGTAAACTCAATAAATCCCTGGGTCCATAGACCCCAATCCAACCTTGAGCCCATGGCCCAATGCCGTCCTAACTCTCCCGACTATCAGTCACGGAGGAACCCGGGCTCATAACAGATACCGCCTCTCCGAACCTAGCCAAAGAGGGACCACAGATAGCAGTTCACGTAGATTAGGTTCTCTAACCATAGGAAATCCCCAATTATTCAAGTCTTGCTTGAATAATTGAACCAGTTGGGCCTCACGCCCGTGGACCAAGTCCGATGGTATACCGTTCCGATAGGGAACTTAACCAGGCCAATGGACCTACCATTGCCTTTAAAACATCACATCATATCAGATTCGTTCCGATAGGGAACTTAACCAGGCCAATGGACCTACCATTGCCTTAAAACAAACATCACATCATAAAAGAGTAGTTCCGAGAAGGAACTTAAGCAGGCCAATGGATCCTACCATTGCCTTACAATGTCAAAATCACATCATATCACACATATAGAAGCCCAGTCGGGCTCTCATAACTTCCTGCAGTCGATCACACTTCCCCTGCGATCTATCGCAAATCACACTGAGCCTAAATTCCGAGCTAGGCACAGCCCGAAACCGAGGGCTCCATCCCTCTGCTCCATTTTCACTCTCATCCATCCCATCCATACATCATTCATAAGGTGTTTGACCCTTTTTTCATCCACACATAATATTACCTAACCATTCCATGTAATTAAAGTAGCTTAAATAAGGGAAAAGAGAAGAGATGGAGAGGGATTTTACTTCTTTCGCGCTTTTCGAGACGTCTAGGGGCAAAACGGACACTACCAACACGTTCGGGAAAAAGACCAACGCCAAAGGTGGAGCTCCTCGCCTTCAAACCTGATTTTCCACAAATTTAACAAATACTTAACTAATCAACCTCAGTTAAGGATCCATAAACGTATAATTTTATTCTATTAAAATTTCGGGTCGTTACACTTCCTGCTAAGAGCATTTGCTACCACATTCGCCTTACCCGGGTGGTATTGGATAATGTAGTCATAATCCTTCAGAAACTCCAACCATCTACACTGCTTTAGATTCAGCTCCTTCTGGGAAAACAAGTACCTTAAGCTCTTGTGGTCCGTAAACACATCGAACTGCTCTTTATAAAGGTAGTGACACCAAATCTTCAGCGCAAAGACTACTGTAGCATGCTCTCGATCATGCATAGGATAGTTCTTCTCATGATCCTTCAATAGTCATGAAGCATATACAATGATCTTCCCATGCTGCATCAGTACGCATCCTAGAATGATCAATGAGGCATCACTGTAGACTACAAAACCAGTGCTCCAAGATGGAACTGTAAGAACAGGGGTTGTAGTAAGCCTCTTCTTCAACTCCATTAAGTTGCCTCACACTTCTCGCTCCAAGTAAACTTAGCGTTCTTCCTTGTAAGGAAGGTAAGAGGAGCCGCTAAGCTGGAGAACCCTTCCACAAACCTCCAGTAGTACCCTGTCAGGTCGAGAAAACTGTGAATCTCGGTAACACTCTTCGGCCTCTCCCAGTTCATCACTGCATCTATCTTCACGGAATCGACTGAGATACCCTCGGCAGATACCACGTGGCCAAGGAACACCACCTTCTCTAACTAGAACGCGCACTTACTCAACTTAGCATATAGGCTATGCTCTCGAAGAGTCTGCAACGTAAAGCGAAGATCTCTCACTTGATCATCCCGTGTCTTGGAATACACAAGGATATCATCGACGAACACGATCACACATCAATCGAGAGATGATCTAAATACCCGGTTCATCAAATCCATGAAAGCAGTAGGTGCATTCTTCAGACCAAAAGGCATGACCAACAACTCGTAGTGCCTATACCAAGTCCTGAAGGCAGTCTTGGGAACATCTTCGGCCTTGATCTTCAATTGATGATACCTAGATCAAAGATCAATCTTCGAGAAGAACTTCGCTCCCTTAAGTTGGTCGAACAAGTCATCGATCCGAGGTAATGGATAACGATTTTTGATCGTGACTTTGTTCAGCTACCTGTAGTCAATGCACATCCGCATTGACTCATCCTTCTTCTTCACGAAGAGTATAGGAGCTCCCCATAGGGAAACACTCAGTCGGATGAAGCCAAGTCCCTGTAATTTCTCTAATTGCTCCTTCAACTCCTTAAGCTCAATAGGGACTATTCTGTATGGATCCCTAGAAATCGGAGCAGTCCCCGAGGTAAGCTCAATAGCAAACTCTATCTCTCAATCCGTAGGCAATCCTGGTAAAAATTCTGGGAATACGTCCAGGTACTCACTACCGGAATGGCTGAGGAGTCTCGCACCTCCAAACTTGAGAGACTAAGGGTTGCAAAGTGAGCGATGTCTCTCCTCCGTATCCCTCGGAAGTGAAACGGCTTCACACCCGCTGGCCTGAAGTCCACTATCTTCTCAAAGCACGCTACATGCCCATGGTGAGTTGAGAGCCAATCCATCCCGAGGATGACATCGAAGTCCAAATCTTGGAACACAAGGATGATCAGATCGACTAGCAACTCATGCTTCTCAACTTGCACGACACAACCCAGATACACTTTGTCTGCATCAACTGTCTTACCAAGCAGAGTCAAAATGGACAACTCCTGCGGTAACCGACTCGGCTCTAAGGCAAAGCCCTTGGCAAAGCTTGGCGAGATAAAAGAATGCGATGATCCAGTGTCGATCAACACTCGCTAATGAGTAAGGCACCTAACTATTTAAACTAACTTACGTCAATAAATTTCACAAGTCACACATATTATATAGGTAACATATTTGTACAAGTATGTATATACATCACATACAATCAACATTTCATAAATTTAAAACAATTCGACTTGAGCGTACCTTGCACAACATCATCTGATGCATGTGCATCTTGCTCGGTCATGGCGAAAACCCATCCTGATTCGACTAGCGAGGCGGCTGGGTGGGTCGTGGAGGCTTAGAAGCCTATGAAGATCCTTGCTGCGCAGTCTGCCTAGGTGGAGGTCAGACTCCCTGAGGCATGGCCTACAATTGCCTCTTCGGGCAATCCCTAATCACGTGGCCTTGCTTGCCACAATAAAAACAACCACCTGAGTGTTTACGACACTCTCCTACCCTGTGTCTCTTGCCACATGTGGCACACTCCTCAAAAGAAAACGACACCGAGGAAGCTGGTGGCACATACCTAGGTGCCTGTGAATCCAGAGTGCGGTGCCTATAAGGCAAAAGGAGGCCTCTGAGCCTGTATAGGCTGAGAATTCTGGAATAGAGCAGTCCTAGCCCTCTTCTCGGGTTGTGCTAAGCCACTGGACTGTCCTCTAGATATGCCTCTTCTGAAGCTGCTGTCCCTTCTCTTGAGAAACTCCGTAGAATTCCTCTCGGCAATCTTCGCCTTCCCCATAATAACCTTCCAGGTCTCCACCTGAAACATAGAAACCCGGTCCTGGATAAAAGACCGTAACCCATCTTCAAACTTTCTGACTCGCATACCCTCCGTGGCAGTCAGATGTGGAGCAAACCTTGATAATCTAACAAACTTTGCCTCATACTCGGCTACGCTCATCTCTCCCTGCTTGAGGAGCACAAATTCTCTCACCTTCTGCTCTCTAATAAACCTGGGAAAGTACTGCTCATAGAACACATCTAAGAACTCTCCCCATGTCCAGGTATTCCTGCCTTAGTGACGTCCCTCTGTCTCTGGGCAGCTCTCCACCAATGTTCGGCTTCACCTTTCATCATGAAGGAAGCCCACTCAATGCACTGCTCATCGGTACAGTGGAGTGCCCTGAAGATCTTCTCCAGCTGCATGATTCATATCTCTGCAACTAGGGGATCCAGAGTCCCATAAAAAGTAGGAGGCCGAAATCTCCAGAAAGCCTCTAGTCCTGAGGTGTGATGCACTAGAGGAGGTGTAGGAGTAGCAGTAGCAGTAGCAGCAGCAGGCCTAGCTACCAATATAGCTAATGTAACGCCCCAAAATACCCCCTAGGAGTTTAGGGATATTTTAGGTGTCACACTGCGTACTTATCAAACCATCCTGTAATGCACAAGATAAAATACAGTACTAACAACGATATTCAGAGCGCGGAAGCTAATATATATGCGGAAGCGTAAACAAATTTTCATTTCTTCTAATAATCCAAAATAGTATTCCAAGTTAACATAAATACAAGACATGTCTAAGTCTAAGGTGAACAGGCCCACCCATCAAAATATCAAAATACACAAGACCCTCTCATACTCTCCCCTCAACAGTAGTCGAGGTATGGCCACACATCGAGGTCTCGGTCCGCCTGAGACTGTAATGGAATAGCCGGCTCTCTCTCCTCTATATACTCTTCCTCGACCCAAGGCTCCAGGTCGAGGGCTCCCTCAGTACCTGCCGACATGAAAGTACGGCTGAGCATGGAATACTCAGCGAGTACAAGCTACTAGCAAACCATAACAAAAATAAAACACACAATAGTAATATCATACAAGCAGTAATAGAAACATCACAAAAGGAACAGTATAAGGCATGATGCAATACAAGCATCCTGACGTGCGTACATGAAGGCGAAAACGCCGATAAAACTCATGCTTGAAAACACATGTCATGTCTCGGTATGCCTCGTGGAAATCATGTATGCATGCATGCGTGAATGCATGATCATCATCTTGTAAACTTTCATCTTGTAACTTGTGAGCCAGAGGCTAGCACCCGAATCTCCCTGGCTGCCAACCTCCTTGATATGCAATGCACTTGTGAGCCAGAGGTTAGTACCCGAATGTCCCTAGGCTACCAACCTCCTTGATATGCAATGTTTGGTTTTCTTGTGAGCCAGAGGCTAGCACCCGAATCTCCCTGGGCTACCAACCTCCTTGACAATAGGTGATTTTTATTACTTGTTCAGTTTTCTTGTGAGCCAGAGGTTAGTACCCGAATTTTCCCTGGGCTACCAACCTCCTTGACGTGCAATATTTTCTTGTTGTTTATTATATGCACATGCTCTTGAAATCTCGGTTCATGCTATCATGCGTGCTCGTGTACGTGTCAATAGTTGTAATCATGATAATGAGGATAACCAAGATATGGCATTACAATTCAATTCATGATATGAACGTAGGTAACTTAAGTAGTTTGCATAACATTTGATCAATAGGAACGCATGCATAAAACCCATTTCTATATTCTTCATTGAGATCATTTATTCATAGTTTAGGTATTTTGTCAAACACTTTCATACATTATTCCTTAGTAGTTTATCTCCTTCTTTTAAATGCATATTTTCCATTCAATCACACAATGGTGAGTTTTTTATTTGTACAATGCCCATCCTCCATTTTCCAATCCACAACCCACACATCATACATCACACATTCGGCATCCAATCGCCGTATCCAACCTCCATCCAAGCATCCTTACCCTTTCTTTATCTTGTTTATATTTATTATAGATGACACATTTTGCAAGGAATAAAACATACTAACAAGAATCATATTTCATAAGGAAAACCTAGATTTATTGCTAGGGTGAGTTAGTAGGGTGTACTAACCTTAGATCGAGGCTTGATCTTGAAGAAACCTTGAAATAGAAGCTCTACTTGCAAGAAGGAAGTCTTTGCTTGAAAGAGGATTGGCATGGGGAAGAAAACCCTTTCAAGACGTACGTGAGATGGCTGCCCTAGCTTGGAGAGTGGCTCCCACACGAGCTTGAGCCTTGAACTTGAAGCAATCCACGTTTGAGGACGACCTAGGATGGTCCACCCCTTGGATTCCTTCCTCAATGGAAATCCTAGGTTAGAAACCCCCTTCTTCTCACTCTCTATCTCTTAAAATCTCTTAAGTGATGAGAATGAGGCCCTAAGGCTCGGGCAAAGCCTTATAGGAAAGGGTTTAACCCCCAAAAGATGAAAACGCCCTTAATGAAATTTCTGCAAAAACGCGAAGACCGAGCGATCGGTGGTTATGACCGATCGATCAGTTGCCTACCGAGCGATCGGTGTTATTGACCGATCGACCGGTCAAAAACTCAATCTCTGGAAAATTTCCCCATACAAAAGTTTTGACCGTGCGATAGCTACCGATCGATCGGTTATGGACCGATCGATCGCTGACTGGACCGAGCGATCGGTGCTCTGTATGTCTGGACTATTTTGACCATATCTTTTGACTCGCTCGTCGGATTTCGACGATTCAACTTGCGTTGGGTTCGTCTTTCGAAAACGCACATTTTTGACATTTCAGAATTTTTGATTTCTCTCTTATTTATTAATTAGACTATGAGGAAGGCCAATTAGCTACGAAAACGATATTCATTAAGTATAAAAAAATACGGGGTGCTATAGCTAAGGTCTCTGCGATCGAACTAAAGGCCTGAGCAAAGTCAGGCTGCTCATAGTCAGCCAAAATCTCCCCCTCAAACCTTTTGGTCTGGTAACCTCTACCTCGAACGCCATGTCGCGACCCAAAACCCACCCTAGGAGTTAGAGTGAATCGTGGACGACTAAATCATGACTTACATGACTTGCTTGACAAACCACCTGCAAAACACCCACAGAGCATATACAATAGAGGATAACAGCGGAAGCATAACTATAAGACACAGCGGAAGTCTAACAAACCTCTAAGTATATACACATGGTCTAAGTTTTAATACAAAGAAATTAAAACAAAGAAAGTGCGGACATGCCCGCCAAAATACATGGATATAATCACTCATGCTCACCCACAGCTAATCCACTCAGAATCTAACACCACCTACTGATAACCCTCTACGGGAGGTTCCTCCAAAGGCTCCTCGACGTACTCCTCCTCCACCCATGGATCAGGAGCACAAACATCAAATGGAGCAGCAGCTCCCTCAGAACCTGCCGACATAAGAAGTACGGCTGAGCATGGAATACTCAGCAGGTACTAAATACTAACCAACAGTTATAGCAAGAGATAGCAATGCATACCTAGGAAACAATATAGATATATATGAATCAGGAACAGTTAATATCATACAAAGAAATAAGGAAATTCATAATCATGCTTGCAGTTCATGAAAAGCTGATAAAATCCTTGAAAAACACCATGCACTTGACTTGACTTAAAATACCCTTCGCGTAATTGGGAACTTATTTACCGTGTCATGCTTGTCATGCTTGTATCATGCGTGCCATGTCATGCTATGCGTGTCATGCGTGTATCATGCTTGCTTATTCAGAATTTAAACATGTTCACATGCCTAGTTGTCGTTCATAGCACATCGCAACTAGTATCCTATATGATGAATGATATGCCTAGTTGCCGTTCATAGTCCATCGCAACTAGTATCCTATATGCTGAATGATATGCCTAGTTGCCGTTCATAGTCCGTCGCAACTAGCATCCATGCGAAATGTGTATGCCTAGTTGCCGTTCATAGCCCGTCGCAACTAGCATCCATGCGAAATGTGTATGCCTAGTTACCGTTCATAGCCCGTCGCAACTAGCATCCATGCGTGTCATGCCATGCCATGCCTTGAGTGTCATGAGATGCTATGCCATGCGTGTAATGCGATGCCATGCCATGCGTGTAATGCGATGGGATGAGAGACCCTTCCCTATGCAATGCATGATCATCTTGTCCTTGCCAAAAGCGAAGTGAAACATATCGTAGGATATGCCCCACCTCTACATCTCGTCCTTGAAAACATCGGTAAATCACGTCGTTTCATGCCATGCTCGTGTAATCGTGTACACACTTGCGATGGAAATTAAATATGACATTTCGGGGAATTCACAATACATTGCACATTACCATATATACAAGTAATAAATTAAACAATTTAGGGAAAGCGTGAAAACACACTATCATAACCTTAGCAATTTCCATAAATGTTTAAGCATGCATTTTCTTTATTTATTATTCTTTTCATTCATCTTGGCATTTCATCAAACATGGTGTCTTCATTATTGATTTACCCTACAACATGCTTTTCTAGATGGATTTTACTCAAATCATGCATGTATGTTCATTATTGGAACAATGCCCTCCTCATTTTAATCATCACAACACAACCATTGGCATCCAATCGCCCATTCCATCTCGATTCACCATTCACAACCATCCATCTCATAGCACATGTGTAAATAAAGGAAAACAAAGGGAAATAAAGGGAAAAGAGGAACTATAACTAGGAGGGTAGCAAGAAGTACCGACCTTGAACAATGAGGGGAGAAACCCCTTTCCAAAACGACCGTGTAGCTGCTGCCCTAGCTTGGAGAACACTCTCCACGAGTGTTTGAGCCGTGATCTTGGAGAAGAGCCGAGCTTGAAGTAATCTAGGGTCTCAAAACCCTTTGATTTCTCTTCCAAAGACAAGCCCTAGGTTGGAATCGCCTTCTCCCCTTTCTCCTATTCTCTCAAACTCTCTAAGTGTCAAATGATGCCCTAAAGGCTCGGGCAAGACTCTTAAGGTAAGAGTAAACCGACCAAAAGACCATAATACCCTTACTGAAATTTCTGCAAAAACGTGAGTACCGAGCGATCGGTGTTAATGACCGATCGATCGGTTGCCTACCGATCGATCGGTTTCATAACCGAGCGATCGGTTAAAATTTCACTCTCTGGAAAATTTTCCCATAAAAAAATCTTGACCAGTCGATAGCCTCCGAGCGATCAGTTTTGGACCGAGCGATCGGTGGTCTGCAGGTCCAAACTGTTTTGGCCATAACTTTTGACTCATTCGTCCGATTTTGATGATTCAACTTGCGTTGGGTTCGTACTTCGAAAACAAACATTTCTAACATTTTGGAATTTCCAATTTCTTCCTTATTTATTAATTATACCTCTTTAAAGGCAAAATGGCAACGAAAGTGTCATGCATTAAATGTGAAAAAGTCCGGGGCTCTACACACCACGTCTCATGGTAAAAATCTTAAGGACAATAGTGAAACGTCAAGCTTTTGAATATTGCAGTTCAATGAGCACTTAGTGCTTTATGTAAGCGTCGTATACATTGGAGTATACACATAGTAATATAAACATACCAAGAAAATCCTAGCGGTGCTAAGTTCTCAACTCAGCTAATGAGTTAACCAGTTTCATGCTAAGACTAAATGACTAGTCCATAGTTGGAACATAAACTTCCTTAATTTACCTAAGGACTTGCTTGATACCCATTATGTCACGGTATCAACTTAATTTATAAAGTTCATCTGAGTTCTAAGTTCAACTCCGAGAACGTGCTTCCGCTTAGAAGACGACTTAGTCCAAGAGAAACTAATCCCTAGGCTCTGATACCAAGTCTGTCGCGACCCAAAATACCCCTTAGGAATTAGGAACACTTTAGCTCAGACCGCCATATCATACCATCCTGTATGACACATAAGGCACATATACTTACCATCCTGTCAGAGTACACAAGTTATAAAACATAGTGGAAACAATTTATAATAAAATACTCTTATAATTCAGTCCAAGTCTGGACCAACAGAACATATCCAAAAAAATGGAGTGGACAAGTCCCACTCTAAACATACACAAAATATCAGTATCTTTCCTCTCAGCCTCTCAACAAAAATCAAAATCAAGCCACTTATCCAGCGATCCATCATCTTGGTAGTGGTCCATAGAGGGCTCCAGATCATAGTATTCTTCCTCTATCCAAGGCTCCGTACCACAAACAACAAATGGAACACGTGCACCTGCCGAAGTCAATAATCGGCTGAGCATGGAATACTTAGTGATATACAAACTACTAACTAACAGTGAATAATATCATCAACATGCATAAGCTTAGAGAATAACATTCGTGAAAGTAGTTACCAAAATCATTTCTTAACAGTATACGCATGAAAACACAACCAAGTAAATCTTGTCATGTGACAATCATATTCTTGTGAGTTCTTTTGAATTCTTACAAAAGTTTGGATTCCTTATGAGCATGCGAGGATCTGAGTATGCATGTTTACTTGTGAACTTGTGAGCTTATGAACTTGTGATCTTGTAAGACATGACTACTTGTGAGTCCATGTACAGTGGGATTCCTTGTGAGCTTTGAAACGATCTCAGAACTTGTCACTTACCAACCCATAGTTTGGCCTTTCACTTGTGAGCTTCTGAGAATTCTGTTAATCAAAACCTTGCTTGTGAACTTTTGGAAATACCCTTTTCTTGTGAGAAATCATCGGATCATGCGAGACTTATAAACATCATGCTAGACTTGTGAACATAAGGTGCATATAGTACTTGTGAATCTCATGGTGAACTTAGAAAGCTTGTAAACATATAGTCATATTCATAAAATTTCAATAGTAGTGATAGTTTACATCCCATGTACAAATCATCATCCAATCATCCATGAAATATACTGTGCATCATGGTTTTTTTTAAAAGAATAGCATAAGGTTAGATAGTAGAGTGTATCTACCTTTAAAAGGAATTTTTTACACTTCTATAGACTGAATCAAGCTTGAGGAAAGCTTGGTTGAAGCTTGGGAAAATCTAGGTTTGAAAACCCCCTTCTTCAAGAACACGCACAAAATTTCTTTGGAGAAATTCCAAGCTTGTGGAATCACTTTGGATTCGAAATCTAGGTGTTAGAACACCATGAAAGCAAGAAGAACTTTTCCTTTGATGGAAAAACATGAACTCAGAACATTCAAACAACTCTCAGCTTTCTTCTTCCTCTTCTCTTCTTTAATCTTTCAAAAATCCAAGTTTAGGGTTTGAGTAGATCTATCCCACGAAATCCCCTTCTATTTATACTCTAAAGGTTGCCAAAAACCCAAAAACTCCTTAGGAAAATATCCCCCAAGGTCGGTGATGAGTTACAGACTATTTCTGTGTGTTTTTGGCTTTTTCTGGGCTGAATTCATCAACGAAATTCGGCGCCCAACTCAATTCGTCGCTGAAATAGCACTCTGCCTGGCCTCGTTTTCCTGCTTTGGTATTTTGACCATAACTTTTGACTTGATAATTAGATTTTGATGATTCAACTTGCGTTAGACTCTTCTTTCAAAGGGGAACAACCTTTATGTTTTGTACAAAGTCTAATTTTTGAGTTCTAAATGGTTTGAATGGGCCCACAAGTGGACTGGTCCTGGGATGACTTTTAGCAGACCAAAATTTACAACAGACCAGTTTGCAGAAATCTGACATTTGACCCAACTTTTACTCAAAATCTAAAAAAGTTGTAAACATGAACCTCTTAGAGGGTTTCAATACCTTTCCAAAAATTTAAGAATTACTAGATTCCAATCAACGGTGGGAATTCTAGAGCTCCCTCAAGTTGAGGTTATGGTAAGGCATCCACCCTCTTTGTCACTTTAGAGTATTTTATACTCTCGTTTTGGGTCCCAACCACACATACATCATCCCTTATGTTTCACACCAAATCAAAAGCATAACACTCCTTTTAAAATGAGATGCCTCATCCCCATTTAAACCGACACCAAGTTCACAAGGAAGACCTTGGCCTTTACATACTCTGTTCACAGACACTATTCACACACTATTCACAGCACTATCCACAGGCTATGAAAGCAAGATCCAGAGTTCTACACTTTCTTAGCTAGCACATCCTTAACTTTCAGAATATCGAGAAATTACTTTTCTTAAAATTTAACTTTTTCAATAAGGTTATCTCTTTCAGATTCCAATTCTGAAATGCGAGTCTTTGACTCTTCAGATACACTCATGGAGTTATCTTCCTCAGTTTCTAGAACCTTGACCTATTTGGACAGAGAGATATTTGCTTCCTCAAGGTATTCTATTTTGGACACCAGTTCAACTTTTTCACTTTCAAGCTGAGCTACTAGAGCATTCTTCCCTTCTGCTTCTAGTTTGCAAGAGTCTCTTTCCTATTGAGCAATTTTAAGTTTTTTGTTCAAAGAGATATTGGCTTTTTTCAACTTGAGACTTTCAAAAAATAACCTTTCATAGGTTGTATCCATATCTTCATCACACTCAGAGACAATGTGACTCTGATCATGATCTTCACTAGACTCACTCACTTGATCTTCATAACTCTTCTCTTCTTGATTAGTGGGAAGATTGACAATCTCTGATATGGTGACAGTGAAAGCCATATGATTTTCAAATTCCTCACTTGAGGTAGAGCTTTTAGATTGTTCATCCTCAGATTCACCATCATCCCATGTGGCATTCATCACCTTTCCCTTACTCTTCTTCTTGTCAAGGCAATCAGGTGATATATGGTCATAGCCATTGCATTCATGGCATTGAATGCCACGAGATTTCTTGTCAGTTCCTTTGGAGATTTTCTTGGTTTTCCAAGGTTTTGACTTTGGCTTTTCAAGAGGTTTTCCTCCTTTTTTAGGATTGAACCTTCTATTTGTTTTTAGGTATTTTTGAAATTTCTTAACAAATAGAGCCAACTCCTTCTCTCCCAACTCAGCATCACTGTCATCTTCATCTAAGGTTTCCTTGACTGTTTTCAAGGCCACAGACTTTTTTTTCTTGGATGGTCGAAGATTGAGTTCGTAGGTTTGGAGTGATCCAACCAATTCCTCAATCTTGAGAGCATCAACATTCTTGCTCTCCTCGATGGCAGTGACCTTAGATTGAAACCTTTTCGGTAGAGATCTAAAGATTTTTCTAACAATTTTGGACTCACCCAGGTTGAAACTATAATTAACAATGTCACTTAGTTTTCCATAGAATTCATCAAAAGTTTCATTGTCTTTCATTTTCAGATTTTCAAATTTAGTGGTGAGAATTTGGAGCTTTGAGATTTTGACAATGGTGATACCTTCATGAGTCATTTCCAGAATGTCCCATGCCTCCTTTGTTGTTTCACATGAAGAGATTCATCTAACTTCTTCTGCAATGATTGCAGTAAAGATTGCATTGACAACTAAAATTATCTAGGAGTTTTAGTCATATTACTTCGGTGAATGATTTTCACCAGTGAAGCTAATATCCAATCGAACCGTCAGAACTTTTGTAGAGATTTCTCGAAGAAATACTCGAAGCTCGATCCTTGTTCTTTGCTATCCCCGTGAAGCTTTTGGAACTTTACATGATCTTGAAGAAACAAAGAGGAGAAGAAGAGATTGCTGGAGTAGACTTTCTAACTCACAAAACCCAAGGGTTCAAAACCCTAACTTCAAAAACCTTGGAGAATGCTTAGAGGGGCTCACGAAAATTGGGAGGGGAGTTCTCTCCCCTTTTGCTTACGTTTTGGAGAATGAAAATAATGAGAGAATCACTCTCATGGTTTGGGGTGTTGGGTTTAAATAGATTAGGAACAATTGCTAATCCTAATCCAATTAGAAAACCTCCCTTTTAGAGAGTTACTAAATAAAAGACTTCTAATTAATTCATAATTAATTAGTTTGTTACAAACCTTCTAATTTGGGAATCCTTTTCCTAAAAGGATTCCATAATTAAAGGGGGGTGTAACTAATTCCTAGAATCTAGGAATCCCAACAAACTCCTTAATTAATTAGGGAATCTAATCATATTAGAAACCCAAAAGAGGTGGGCGTGAGCATCAAGGGGGCGTGAGCCAAGGGAGCTTGATCTCCAAGTTTTGACTAAAGTCAAACTTTATCTCTTTTGTTTCTTAATTTCTAAGATTGGAATCTAATCCCATAAATTAAGGAGTTAATATTTAATAATTGTTTAACCAACACAATCCTAATCCAATTAGGAAATCCTAAGCGCCCCACCAAAAGGATTTAATCCATGGGCTTGGGCCCACTTTTAAGGTCCATTTTTAATGGGTTTATGGATATGGGTCAAACCCATTTCCCCTTTAGTTAGGTTGATTAAATAATTACTAATATTATCCTTTAATTTGAATTAACAATTAATTTAAACCATAGATTAACTTTTAATCAATTTTAATAGTGATTAACATTTAATCTCTTTATTAATTGATTAACATTTAATCAATTAAATAAGCTTGTATTTCTAATGTGAGCATCTCCACAGATTGCTCTGTGACATTCAAACCCTGGTTTACCTAATTTTATCCCATTGACCCTAAATATGAATTGCATCGGAATTGCAAGTGAAGTGAGATATCCATGTTATAATTGAATCCCAGTGTAAGAACATTAACCAAAACGGATCCTGCCAGATGAACTTTTTAATTCAATTGATCCTTCCAATTACATTATCCCTAATGGGCCTTTGAGATTACTTATACTATCTAACTCATAGCCCATTGCACATCATTTTGGTTTCCAAGACTTCTGATTAAGCCATGAGAAAAATTTTCACATGTAAAACATTTTGAAAAAAACATTTTTACAAATATAAGATATTTTAAATAAAATATATTTCAAACTTGTTTTGTTTCAAAATCACCTACGAGGATTTAAGCTTAATCGACTATCTTACCTGAAACTTGAATAATCTCCCAAATTAATGAGTATGGATTTCTTGTTTGAAATTCATTATGACTCGAACAACTTTCTAACGATCCAATTGTCACTGTATCGTAATCCCTAAAGTAGAGATTACTTTGGTGGAATCAAAACAGTCAGATTACTACTCAGTTATAAATAAACTCATCAGATCTAAGGATCATTGAAATGTTCAATGTGAATGAGAGACCAACTATCTGATAGTTTGTTTATGCAAGAGGTCTCTCATTGCATGCAATCAGTCAGTGTACATTTAAGCATCCATATGCTGATATGTAGTCTCCACTACAATAGTTCGAGATAGAACTACATCTCAACTATTGAGAACATCTTAGCATTGTGGCAGTCATATAAGTGAAGTGTCCAGCTTCAGCCATAGTTGTGACTATATAAGGTATAAGGAACTAGAAAGCTATATCTGCCTGTGATAGTCCCATCACATAGCTATCCTACAGTATATCTGTAACGCCCCAAAATCCCACCTAGGAGAGATGAGGCTTTGGCGACGTCACTTACACTTAAAACCATCCTGCAAGAGTATACAAGGCATGCCAAAATAGTGAATTGAAATTTTCTTTAATAACTTAACAGTATCCCAAGTACAACTGTATACAATAACTGAACATAGGCCAAAACATATACAAGAAATCCTTAACCTGAGTTACCCACTCAAGTGAGACAATATCCCCAGAAATAAAAACCCAAAATACATGTCTCTTTCTCACTCAACCCAACCGTAGGCCACATGCCGAGACTCCTAATATCTGGGTAACCATCCGAATCACCTCCTGCTCTCCCTGAGCTACCTCGATCCAAGGGACCAGAGTCCCTATCTCATATAGTGTACCTGCCGACATAAAAGTACGGCTGAGCATGGAATACTCAGCGAGTACAAGCTACTAGCTAACAATAGTAATAACATTAACATGCCATACAGGACACAGTTCATCATAAAGTTACATGATCAGAGTGCGGAAGGAAACAAGGTAACAGTTACATAATCCTGAACAAAATCAATTAAATCATACTCTAACTTCATGCTTTACCATACATATTTCAATATCTTATAAGTCTTGTAGGTTCCTTATGCGAGTTCTTATAGCCTTTCTTATGAGCTTACGAGTTCTTCTGAGCTTTCGAGTTCTTATAACTTTCTTGTGAGCATACAAGTCCTTGTGAGTTCTTCACTAGTGGCGCCCTTCGTACCATCCCACTAAACACCCACCCAAAGTAGCTTGGGAATATCAGATGGTTAGTGGCGCTCCCCAGGCCATCCCACTATCTTACAAGTTCTTACAAGTTCTTCAAGTTCTTACAAGTTCTTACGAGTTCTTTACTAGTGGCGCCCTTTGTACCATCCCACTAAACACCCACCCAAAGTAGCTTGGGAATATCAGATGGTTAGTGGCGCTCCCCAGGCCGTCCCACTATCTTACAAGTTCTTCAAGTCCTTACAAGTTCTTACGAGTTCTTTATTAGTGGTGCCCTTTGTACCATCCCACTAAACACCCACCCAAAGTAGCTTGGGAATATCAGATGGTTAGTGGCGCTCCCCAAGCCGTCCCACTATCTTACAAGTTCTTCAAGTCCTTACAAGTTCTTACGAGTTCTTTATTAGTGGTGCCCTTTGTACCATCCCACTAAACACCCACCCAAAGTAGCTTGGGAATATCAGATGGTTAGTGGCGCTCCCCAGGCCGTCCCACTATCTTATAAGTTCTTACAAGTTCTTCAAGTCCTTACAAGTTCTTACGAGTTCTTGACCAATTCATATTCTCTTGAAATTGGGTATGTCTAGCGGCCGTTCATAGTCCGTCGCAAACTAGCACCCCTCACGCTTGACTGTACCTGTTCTTGTTCTTGTTGTTTCATATACTTATATTTTAGAAAACTGGTTTGTGCATGCGCGCGTGCGTGTGCTTGACAATTTGTGAGCACAATAACATGAACTAATTAAAGGGACATCATACGGGATTTATAATTTCCTCTAGGCATGTGAGTTTTAAAGTCAACATATTGAGTGTTCTAGCAAAAGTACACCATTGAGAAAAATCTTCCTAATTCATGCTTCATATTCTTGGTTCTAATTCCAATTCATGCATTTCAACGAACACCTAGCATTTGACATCATTGTAGATCTTTTTATTCATGTTTTTCCTATTCAAGCGTTTCACCATTTGGGGACTCCATATAGCATTTCCACTTTCTATTGATAGTCATGTGTGTATGTAAGCAATATAAAGAGCATTTGATCAATTTCACCTCTTAGGGAACAACACCAAAATCATGCATGTTATAGACTTAATTAAGCATACTACTTCTCATACAAGCATTTTAACAAACATGTGGTGTTCAACATTATTATAATCATTTATGCATACTTTTTCTTGTTCTAACATTTCATCAAACATATGATGTGTTCGTTATGAGTACAATGCCCTTCCACCATTTTCCAACATACATCCATCACAACACATGGCATCCAATCGCCTCATCCACATCTAACATCTCCCCTCCACAATTTCCTCTCTATCTTGTTTGTTTTAGGGATTTAATAAAGTAAAACAAGAAAAGAATAGACTAAAGAAATCTACAACCATGCTTTTAAAACAACCTAGGTTATTACTAAAGTAGTTAGTAGGGTGTACTAACCTTGCATAGGGGAAGAAAACCCTTGAAAAATACCGTGGAAGACGTTGCCGAGCTTGGAGAATGTGCTCCTCACGTGCTTGAGCCGTAAATTGAGAGATCCAAGCTTTTGGGATGCTCTAGGGTTTCCAAACCCTTGATCTTTCTCCACTTGATGCCCTAGGAGAAAACCCCTTTTCTCCCCTCTTACTCTCTCTCAAAATATTGCTAAGCGTGTTTATGAACACCCTTGGCTCGAGCCAACCCTTAAAAATAAGGGTGGAGTGGCCAAAAGACCAAAAAACCCCTAAAAAATTTCTGAAAATCGCGTAGGACCGATAGATGACCGATCTACCGGTAGTGGACAGATCGATCGGTGCTTTTGACTGATCTCTCGGTAGTGGACCGAGCTCTCGGTATTGACTGGTGCTGCAAAACGTACTTCAGTATTTTGCCCATAACTTTTGACTCGGTTCTCCGATTTTGACGATTCAACTTGTGTTGGATTTTTCTTTCGAAGAGGAACAATTTTTATGTTATGAAGAAATTTTAATTCTTCTTTATTCATAGACCAAAATTCCCCTAAAGCTGACTGGTCTGCAATGGGTTGCGACAGCCCAGATTTGCAGCCAACCCGATCTTGGAAATCCCACTTTTGACTCGACTCCGACTCAAAATCAGGGAAAGTGATCAACATGAACCTTGAAGAGGGTTCTAATAACTTTCCAAAAATTCAGTAATCACTCGATTCTGAACAAAAATGACTAAACTAGAGCCCTTTAAAGTTGAAGCAAATGCCGAGACATACCTTTTCAACACCTAGAACACCTCGAGTGTTTTCACACTCTTTTGCCTTGTATCCAACACCCTGCTGACACCTCATAAATCATTATCCATAAGTATTTAACCCACCTCAATGATCATTAAATTCACACCGACCTGCATGAGAGACTCCGGCCTCTCGATGCCTCATGCACTAGCACTATTCACCAACAACCCATTGAAACACTTAGGGTATTTGTACCCTTGATTTCACCCACTTAGAGCATCTTTACACTCTCTTTTTACAACTCAAACCATGTACCTAAAACCCTCAATTGACTAATCATAATATCAAGAACACAATGGGAGGCCTTAGGCCTTCACACATATCATACAATGGCACCTTTCACTGGCACTATTCATAGTATAGTGAACTTGAATTTCCGGGGTTCTACAATATCCTAAGGACCTTTATCAATATCTCATATCTTATAGATCATCTCATGATCATGGTCAATTACCCATAATGAATATACAATAGATAAAGAAGAAGTCTATATTAATCAAATTAATAAGAATCTTACAATCTAAATGACTTTTCTGCGCATCATGTCTAACAATCTCCCACTTGCCCTAAAATTCATTGTATCATAGATTTCGATCTCATACTATCTAAGTGTGTTACAAATAATTTATCTGATAAAGCCTTAGTAATCGGGTCAGCAACATTAAGTTGAGACCTAATCTTTGTAACAATAATATCTTGCCTTCTATTATCTCATGAATAAGATGATACTTCCGCTCCATATGTTTCATCTTCTTGTGGCTCCTAGGTTCTTTGCTATGAGTTACTGCACCATTACTATCACAAAAGAGAGTAATAGGTTCAAGTGTTGAAGGAACATTTCCTAGCTCTTGCAAAAACCTTCTGAACTAGACTGTTTCTTTTGCTGCTTTAGAAGCTACAATATATTCTGCTTCTATGGTGGAGTCTGCAATACTTTTCTGCTTTATACTATGCCAACTAACAGCAGTACCACCCAGTGTGAACACATATCCAGATGTGGAAGCTCTATTGTATAGATCTGATTGGAAATCAGAATCAGTATAACCCAATCCAACTAGATCTTCTTATTGAAAAGTAAGCACATAATCCCTAGTCCTTTTTAGGTACTTCATAGCATTCCAATGATTAACACTTGGATTGCTTTGGAACCGACTAACAACTCCTACTGCATGACAGATATCTGGTCTAGTACATAACATGGCATACATGAGGCTACCAACTGCCGAAGCATAAGGGCACCTCTTCATCTACTCGATCTTATCACCTGATGTAGGGGCCATCTTTTCAAACAATGTGACACCATGTCTAAAAGGAATGAGTGTTGTCTTACAATCACTCATACTGTACCTAGACAAAATCTTGTCTATGTAGGAAGTTTGACTCAATCCCAACATTCGACATTTTCTATCCCTTAGAATCTTTATTCCGAGAATATAGGATGTCTCTCCCAAGTCTTTCATTGAGAAATGCTGAGAAAGCCAAATTTTGACTGATGAAAACATCCCTACATCATTCTCAATGAGTAGGATGTCACCTAGATAAAGAATTAGGAATACTACCGCTCTCCCACTGTCCTTCTTGTATATACAAGATTCCTCTAAATTCTTTTGGAATCCAAATTCTTTGATCGAAAGATCAAATCTTAAGTTCCAGCTTTTAGAAGCTTGTTTTAAACCATATATCGACTTGTTGAGCTTGCATACCATATTCTCCTGGTTAAGAGAAACGAAGCCCTCAGGTTGCTTCATATAGATGTCTTCATCTAACATTTCATTAAGGAAAGCAGTTTTGACATCCATTTGTCATATCTCATAGTCATGGTTTGCATCCATAACCAGCAATACCCTGATAGATTTGAGCATAGCTATAGGTGAAAAGGTATCCTTATAATCAATTCCTTGAATTTGAGTGTAACCTTTTGTAACAAGTCTAAGCTTTATAGGTCTCCACGTTACCATCGGCACCCTTCTTCCTTTTGTAAATCGATTTGCATCCAATTGGCCTTATACCATCTGGTGGATCTACTAAAGTCCAAACGTCGTTGTCATACAAGGAATCTATTTCAGCATTCATGGCTTTATTCCATTGAGATACATCTACATCTAATATAGCTTCCTGATAAGTATTAGGATTCGTATCCTCATCATCAGGGGTAACTAGATAAACCTCATTATTGTAATACAGAAGTCTATCTCGTGGTCTAGAAACTCTTTCAGACCTTCTTAGTGCAACAGAATTAAAACAATCAATAGTGGAAGGATTAGGTTCATCTTGGATACTAGTTGAGTTTTTTTTTATCTCATGAAATTCAACCTTCTTAAAAAGATCAATTTCTTCCTCCAAGAAAGTGGCATGATGCCTAACAACTATTGTTTGGTCTGCCTTGGAGTAGAAATAGAAACTCTTAATTTATTTTGGATACCTTACAAAGTTCTATTTTTCTGTTCTAAATTCCAACTTAGTGGGTTCGATTTTGCGAATATTCGCAGGACAACCCCATACCCTTAGATGTTGTAAACTAGGTTTTTGCCCAGTCCACAATTCATAGGGTGTAACCGGTATAGACTTAGAAGGAACCCGATTCAAAATGTAAACGGCAGTTTGTAAAGCATAACCCCAAAGATAGGAAGGTACATCGGCATGGCTCATCATAGAGCGAACCATATCTAATAAGGTTCAGTTTCTTCTTTTAGAAACACCATTTTGTTCAGGTGAGGTAGGACTTGTCCCTTGCGAGATAATCTCATTATCCCTTAAGTAATCTATAAACTCGTTGGTGAGGTATTCACCACCTCGATCTGATTGAAGTGTCTTTATGGATTTGTCTGTTTGATTTTCAACTTCAAATCTGAATTCTTTGAACTTTTTAAAAGTGTCCGATTTGTGTTGCATCAAATAGACATATCCATATCTGGAATAGTCATCGGTAAATTTAACAAAATACTGGTATTGCCCTCGTGCAACAATGTTAAATGGACCACATACATCACTATGTATGAGTCTTAACTTTTCTTCGGCTCTTCCTACCTTTTTAGGTTTTTAGGGTAAGGCTTCTTGGTCATTTTCCCTTCGAGACAAAACTCGCAAGTAGGGAGTGGTTCTACCTTGAGAAACTCCAGTGGACCATCTATTACTAATCTCTTGATCCTATCAAGATTAAGATGACCAAGTCTCTTATGCCAAAGATAAATAGACTCGGTGCAATATCTCTTCATTCAGACATTCTAGATGATAAGGCATTATCATTTTGCAGACATTCATTATTTACCAAATGAAATATTTAATATAGACCATTAATGAGATTACCAGTAATCAAGACCATTCCATCTTTTTTAATTTCAACAATTGAATTAAAATTGATAAAGAATCCACAATATAAAAGTCAAGATACTGAAATCAAATTATGATATGGAGAAGGCACATAAAAGCAGTCTTCTAAAATTAATGTTTTTCAATTAGGTAGATAAAGGGTAAACAAGCCGATTGACTCCACTGCAACATTTGCACCCGAGCCAACTTTGAGCTTCTGCTTCTATTTAGTCGGCTTTCTGGTTTCCTTGAACCCCTGTAAACAATTGCAAACATGTATAGTGGATCCAGAATCCATGCACAATGAGTTAGGAGGACCATCCAGAAAGTTTGACTCAACAGTAATCAATACTTCAAAGCATCTCATACCTTGAGTATTGGAGCCACCCTTCTTAAGAGTTTCGAGGTAAGTCCTACAATTCCTCTTCCAATGGCCTATTTTACCATAGTGGAAACACTTTCTCTTGCCCTTGTTTTCCTTGCCAGTATCTCCTGAAGAACCTTTGGCAACTCTTGCCTTACCCCTATTGTCTTTAAACTTACCTTTTCCCTTATTCTTCTTTCTAAACTTTTTAGATTAATTGGAGGTGTCAGGTTTATCAACAAATAAAGTTTCACCCTTTGTTGACTTTTTGATCAAATCTTCTACAGCCACAAGTGAGTTCATAAGTTCACTTAGTGACATTTCACTCTTGTTCATGTTATTAACACAAACGCATTGAAAGACAAATGGAGTGACTGCAGAATAGTGTCAACCTGGGTGATGGCATCCATCACTCCACCAAGAATTTCCAGCTCATTTAATATGTAAAGCCCCAAATTTTCATCTCACGTATTTGTGAACGGTGTGTGATTAGTGCCCAAGTGTGATTTTGTACACTTAGAGGTCTTATGATTAATATACGAGTTTGGAATTATGGAGTGCATGTTTCAATGGGTCTATATATCACTAAGGAGTGTGTATTAAGCATGAAAGAATGTTAGAAGTGGATTGGAGAAGATCCAAGTAGTGAAAACCAGGTTTTTCAACAAAACAGGGGATCACCAATCGCTCGGTGACATCCTCCGATCGATCGGTCAACTACCGATCGCTCGGTAGCTATCGCGCGGTCAAACATTTTGTATGGGGAAATTTTCCAGAGAGGTTGTTTTCAACCGAGCTCTCAGCTGAAACCACCGATCGACCGGTAGGCCACCGATCGCTCGGTCTATACCACCAATCGATCAGTTATAAGCAGAAATTCTTCATTAAGGGTGTTTAAGACATTGGCCACCACCCTTTGCCTATATAAGGGCTGGGTTCATGCCTTAGGGTTTCAGAAACCCTCAGTGCATTATTTTTGGAGCTTTTGAAGAGGAGAAGAAGGAGAGAACCTTGTTGTTGATCAAGCTTGAGGAAGATCAAGTTCTTCCATGTTCTTTGGTGATTCTCAACCAAGAACCCACCGTTCTTGCTGGTTCCAGCTGTTAGGAATCAAAGTCCTTGATTTCTCTAAGGTAGATACACTCTACTACGATCTTGCAATACTACTAAGTTAGTAAATAAGGTTCTTCTATATCTATGTTATCTATGTATATCTATCTTGTTGGATTGTGGTGAGAAAGTATGTGTTTATATACTTGGATGAAAGATACTAATTATGATGCTCTCTAAGTGTTTGATAAAATACCTCTAAGGGATTCTATCCTTAAATATCATGATTTCTCTAATTAAGTTCATATGCTCACATGTCTCTCATGAACCGATGTTTTCCACGGGTTTCTTAAAGTACGAAAAAGGGTTTTGCGAATAAAGGACTTAAATGATGATTCTAAGTAACTCTATGATTTTTCTAAGATCGGTTCACAAGCTCTACGGATCATACTATGCTCACAAGGAAACTCTATGATAAGCTCTAAGATTGTCTCACAAGCTCTACGGATCATAAATGAAAATGCTCTAAGATCTCTAAGGATATGCTCTATGTGCTCTATGGTATCTCTATGTCTCTACTGATCATATTGACTCTAAGTAACTCCATGAACTCACAAGAACTCACAAGGCTATGATTATCGCATGACTGACACGGTTACAGTTTTGGTTTTGATTTTGGACCTCCTCTTACACGCTATTCCACGATTTCTACGCTTTAACATGTTTTAAGGGTTTCAATCTCCATGACTTGTATGCTCTATGATTATTGCTTTATTGTCATTAGTTTGTATACGCTGAGTATTCCACGCTCAACCGATATTTGTTATCATCGACAGGAGATTGGATTCCATTCGATTTGTGTGGCGAAGAACCTTGGGTCGAGGAAGAGTACCATGACCCGGAGCCTTCCATGGATCATCCTCAGGGCGATGGTCCCATAGATAGATGTCGAGACTTTGATTTCTGTTGATCGACAGACTTGGTTAATAGAGTCATTCAGTATTTTGTTATGTGAGTGTGGGACTTGTCCACTCCACTTTTTGGATCTTCACCTGTATATTTTGTTGGTTCATACTTGAGCCAGGTTATAGGAGTATTCTCTTTTGCCTCCGCTATGTTTGTATTTTTATTTCCGCTGCGTATTGTTTTTGTTTCCGCTACGTACGTTGTGTTCTATCAGGTCTCCATGTGTGCCTTATGTATGATACTGGAGGTGTGATACGGCGGTCACGAGTCAAGGTATCCCTAACTCCTAGGGGGTATTTTGGGTCACAACATAATAAGCCCATCATCTTTATGATGTGTTCCCTGACTGGAGTTCCCTGAGTCATCTTGGTGTTAACAAGGGATTTCAACTTTACTTGTCGAGCTGACCTATTTTGCTCACCAAACATCTCATGCAGGTTTAGCAAAATGTTAGAAGCCTTATCCATGTGTTCATGCTAGCTTTGCAAAATGTTGGACATCGAAGGCAGTATGTAACACTTGGTCATCTAATTGGACCTCTCTCATTGCTCCAACTCAACCTTTTGGTTCGGTGATGCATCGATGGGAATTTTGGGTTTAGGTGTCTTAAGACATAGGTCAAGGTTATCCGCGACAAATACTATTGTAATCTTTCTTTTCCAGTCTACGTAGTTAGTTCCAACTAACTTTTCATCACGAAGAACTTTAGTTAATGGGTGAAGGCCCGTCATGATCTAATCAAATGACAAATAAGATAGTATTAGGGATTTATTGTATTCATTAATTACTATTAGATTATGGGTCTGTTTCTAATAGTGTTGCCAATTTAGGAAGTTTTAATTGGCATCGAATACCTAGACACTGGCTTATGTAATCCTGCCTTTGGGCACAATATCATATCGCCTTGAATAAGCAGATAGAAACTATCTTCTCCATTTTCACAGATCTCATCTTGTGAATTCTAAAGCATTCGATCTACTGTCTGATCTATATGGGATGTTGTACTCATGCTTTGGCGTTATTATATAATATCTCTTATTCATGTTTCCACCTACTATGAACCTAATAAACACCTAGCGAAAGCCCACGCTTTGGCGTTGTTGCTCCCACTATTTGCTTACACAATTTTCACCATGTTCTCACATAGGTGAGAGGGATTGGGCCCGGCTTTGGCCTGTCAGCTAACTCACACTCCCCAATATGAGATCACATAGTGTATGGTAGAAGATCATAATACTTAGGGACTTGTCCCCAATCTTATATACACATGATATATTAGGGCAATTATTTTAACAGAATAATTAAACAATAAATAAACAGTAGTTATCATCTCATGATAAAATCAACAACATCATCTCCTGATAATAAACAATAATTAACTTCATATGCAATTAATCTCTATGGGTCAATAAAATGCATGGATGCAAGAGAATAAGATAAGAATAAAGGCAACTCACAAACTCCTTTGCAATCTCTTCCTTTATCATCTTATCAAGATCATCATCTCAGCATCCTCCTTAACAGCATCTCCACCAATGCATAATAGGGAATTTAAATGGCATTAGGGAAACCAATATTCCATTCGCCCTTTTCAGGAAAACCGAATAAATCTGCCCTTTATAGATTGCCAAAACCTACTACATATTATCCTCTAATATGAATGAATGAATGATAAACAATTTATCATAAATATAAATTTAACCCATAACTCTAATCTCAAATAATTAAATGCAACATAGTGATGGAGTACTTTTTCTTATTTTAAAAGATTTAAAATATTGATAACAATTATCAATTTGCTCGATAAAATCTATATCATATATAGATCAAACCCTGGAGGATAAAACAATTGTATTTTTCATTAAAAAAATTTCATAAAATTATTTTTAAAATATAAGATAGGATTTTCTTAAATCTCTACAATATTTTATTTCTTTCTTGAATGCAAGATCCTTTCTCGAATGCAAGATCCTTTCATATAGATTGGTTCTACTATTATCCAAGATTAAAATAGAAAATTAAGAGAATCAAAAAACCTAAATATGATCTCATTATAAATCAAGGTTTTATAATTTTTCGAATAAAATCTATTTATAGGAAAAATCATTCATTAATTATTTTAAACAATTAATAAATATATATTAAATGATCAAATTATTTAAAAGGAAATTTCAAAATAAACTCTTTATTTCAAATTTAATTATATCACATATAATACTATTTTTTTAAATAATTTAATTATCATTATTATCAAATCTCGTTCGATAACATAATAAAAATAATTATTTATTTATTCATCTCATGAACAAATAAAAATCAAAAACTATTAGTATCATTAAATAAATAGAATTAAATTCATCTCATGAATTAATTCATCTATTTAATTTTTATTTTTATTTCTTTTTTTAGTTTTTTTTTAGAAAATCCACTTAGAAGGAGTGGGGGTTTTGGCGGACCCCTACCTATTTATTTATAAAATAAAATTTTTATGGGGGGGACATAAAACCTTACCCCTATAAAGACCAAGGGGGGGACATAAAACCTTACCCCTAAATAAAAACCAAAAAATACAATCAATTACCATTAACCAAACGAATATTACCCAAACTTGCTTTGTTAAGAAAGATAAGAGATCTGAGCCGAGAAGGACCATTATGAGTAGTAAAAATTTAACATAATCGCTGAGTCAACCATGATTAGCAAGAAAGTCAGCAACCATATTAGCTTCCCTATAAATGTGAGAAATAGAGTAACCAATACCCATCACTTGAATAATTTTTTTTATTCCAATACCATTCATTCCAAGGATGGCTAATAGTACCCTTGCAAGCTTCCACCAGGGATTTAGCATTAGATTCTACCTCCACCTGAAAATAGCCCAAACCGTGACAAAGAGTAAGACCATCCAGAAGAGCTCTAGTATCGGCAATATAATTCGAGCAATTAGCATAAAATTAATAAAATCTAGCTAGCATATCTCCATTATGATCTCTAATAATACCACCTCCTCCTGCTAAACCAAGGTTTCCTTTGGAAGCTCCATCCACATTCAATTTAATTCTACCTTGAGGGGGTCTAAGCCACTTGATATGGGAGATAAAAGTTCTTATATGGATAGGCGGGGGCATATTTTGAAGAATTGAAAAATCCATAGGCTTTTTGGATGGAAGAGAACTGTAATGCTCCAAAATACCCCCTAGGAGTTAGGATACTTTGGCGACGTGACTTAACCTGAAATCAAACCTGCAAAGAGTATACAAGGCATGCAGAATAGTGAACTAAAATTTTCTTTAACATAAATGTAACTCCAAGTGTCCACAAAAACAATGACTGGATAAAATACAATAATCACAAGAGTGCAAATGCTTGAGTTACCCACTCAAGTTTACATGAAAAATCCCCAAAAAGGAAATCCCAAAATACATGTCTCTCTCTCTCTTGTCCCAACCATTGGCCATATGCCAAGCCTCCTAATATCTAGGTAACTATCTGAATAACCTCCTGCTCACCCTGAGCTACCTCCATCCAAGGGACCCGAGTCCATATCTCGTCTAGTGTACCTGCCGACATAAAAGTACGGCTGAGCATGGAATACTCAGTGAGTACAAGCTACTAACTAACAATAGTAATAAAATTAATATGTAATACATGATACAGTTCATCCAAAAGATACATAATCAGAGTGCGGAAGCTAAAACGACATAACAACGTAAAGTAAATCATGAACATCATATTTTAATTCATGCATCGTAAATTCGTATTCAAAAGTCATGACTTGTTCTTGAAAATAATTTTTGTGGTTTCCAAAACTTGCTTGCCATATTTACAACTTATTCTTGTCTTGTTCTTGTATCGTGGGAATCACACATGCCTTTTTGTTCTTATTTAGCTAGTACCCGAACTATGAAATGGACGGACGTACTAGGTTCTTGTCTTGCTTAACTAATGCCCGAACTATAACTGAACGGAACACATTAGCCTCATGTCTTGTTTGGCTAGTACCCGAACTATGACTTGGACGGTCATACTAGCCCTTGCCTTACTTTGCTAATGCCCAGACTATAATGGAATGGAACACATTAGCATCTTGCTTACTAATGCCCGGACTATGATTGAACGAAACACATTAGTAACCTTGCCTTGACTTGACTAGTGCCCGGACTATGGTGGAACGGAACACACTAGTTATTCTTGCTTGACTAATGCCCGGACTATAATGGAACAGAACACATTAGCCTCTTGACTTGCTTTACTAATGCCCGGACTATAATGGAACGGAACACACTAGTAAATTTACTTGCTTAGCTAATGCCCGGACTATGATTGAACGGAACACATTAGCATCTTCATTTCCTTGCTTATCATGTTTTCTTGTGAGCCAGGTATGACATATCCTAGGGATATGCCCTACCCTTGACATTCATGTTTGGTTACTTGTGAGCTAGGTATGACATATCCTAAGGATATGCCCTACCCTTTGTCACGACCCAAAACCCACCCTAGGAGTTAGAGTGAACTTTGGATGACTAATCATGGCTTACATGACTTGCTTGACAAACCAACCTGTAAAAACCTACAGAGCATATACAATAGAGGATGACAGCGGAAACATAACTATAAAACACAGCGGAAGTCTAATAACCTCTAAGTATATACACATGGTCCAAGTTTAATACAAAGAAATCAAAACAAAGAAAGTGCGGACATGCCCGCCAAAATACATGGATATAATCACTCATGCTCACCCACAGCCAATCCACTCAGAATCTAACACCACCTACTGATAACCCTCTACGGGAGGTTCCTCCAAAGGCTCCTCGACGTACTCCTCTTCCACCCATGGACCAGGAGCACAAACATCAAATGGAGCAGCAGCTCCCTCAGAACCTGCCGACATAAGAAGTACGGCTGAGCATGGAATACTCAGCGGGTACCAAATACTAACCAATAGTCATAGCATAAAAATGGCAATACATAAATCAGGAGCAATTCATATATGTTAGACGGAAACAATTCATATCATACAAGGAAGTAAAGCAATTTATAATCATGCTTGAATTTCGTAGAAAGCCGATAAAACCTCATGAAAACATCGTGCACTTGACTTGGCTTGAAATATCTTTTCGTACTTGAAAGCTTGTCGTGTTTGTCTTGCTTGATCTTGTCGAACGTGTCGTACGTGTCATGTCATGCATGTCATGCGTGCTTGCTTGTGATCATGTAACTTGTGAGATACACTTGTGAGATATCCTTGTGAGATGCGCTTGAGAGATGCCTTGAGAGGGAAGGGAGACCCTTCTTTATGCAATGCACTTGAGAGGGAAGGGAGACCCTTCTTCATGATATGTATGTACTTGCGAGGAAAGGGAGGCCCTTCTTCAAGATATGCAGTTGTGAGTGAGGGGAGACCCCTCGTAGAATGTTGGTTCTTGTTTTCTTGTGAAAAGCGAGGTAAAACATATCGTAGGATATGTCCCACCTCTAACCATGTTCTTGAAAACCTCGATAAATCATGTCATGCATGCCGTGCTCGTGGGAACCGTGTACATACTTGCATTTGAATTTAAATATGACATTTGGGTAATTTCACAACACATATAACATCAATGATTGAGTAATGTAATATTCATATCATTTAGGGAAAGCAAGAAAAACACACTATCATAGGCCCTAGCAATATTCATAATTTATTAGGCATGCATTTCCTAATTTACAACTCATTTTATTCACCTTGGCATTTCATCAAACATGGTGTGTTCATTATTCATTATTCATTTAAACCTAAATCATGCTTTTCTAGGTGAGTTTACTCACATCATAAAGGTGTGTTTATTATGGATACAATGCCCTCCCCATTTTAATCATCACAACACAACCCTTGGCATCCGATCGCCCATTCCATCTCCATTCACCATTCACAAGCATGCATCTCATAGCACATGTGTAAATGAAAGAAAATCAAAAGAAATAAAGGGAAAAGAGGAACTATAACTAGGAGGGTAGTAAGAAGTACCGACCTTGAAGAAATGAGGAAGAAACCCCTTCCAAAAATGACCGTGAGGTGCTGCCCTAGCTTGGGGAACGCTCTCCACGAGTGCTTGAGCCGTGATCTTGGAGAAAAACCGGACTTGAAGTGATCTAGGGTCTCAAAACCCCTTTGATTCTTCTCCAAAAGCAAAACCCTAGCTTAGGAAACCCTTTCTCCTCTCTTCTAATCCCCCAAATCCTCTAAGTGTTGAGAATGAGCCCTAAAGGCTCTGGTTAAACTCTTAAGGTAAGAGTGAACCGACCAAAAGACCATAATACCCTTACTGAAATTTCTGTAAAAACACGAGTGCCGAACACGTTGAGCTGTGAATAGTGCCAAACACGTTGTGCTGTGAATAGTGCCGAACACGTTGTGCTGTGAATAGTGCCGAACACGTTGTGCTGTGAATAGTGCCGAACACGTTGTGCTGTGAATAGTGCCAAACACGTTGTGCTGTGAATAGTGCCGAACACGTTGTGCTGTGAATAGTGCTAAACACGTTGTGCTGTGAATAGTGCCAAACACGTTGTGCTGTGAATAGTGCCGAACACGTTGTGCTGTGAATAGTGTCGAACACGTTGTGCTGTGAATAGTGCCGAACACGTTGTCACGTTGTGTTGTGCATAGTGCTGAGCTCGTTGTCCGTTGTCTTATGTACAACGTGCCCGTCGTGAGCTGTACAACATACACGTTGTTTGCTGTACAACGTACACGTTGTCTGCTGCACGACGTACCCATTGTCTGTTGCACAACGGATGCACAACGTATACGTTATCAGAGCTAGAGCTACGTTATCAGAGTACGTTGTCTATGCGTTGTCTGTGCCTTATCAGAGCACGTTGTCAGAGCACGTTATCAGAGCTACGTCCTTAGTGCCTTCCGAGCTACGTCCTTTGTGCCTTCCGAGCTACGATTGCCTGCAGATCCAGACTGTTTTGGCCATATCTTTTGACTCGTTCGTCCGATTTTGACGATTCAACTTGCGTTGGGTTCGTACTTCGAAAAGGAACATTTCTGACATTTCAGAATTTCCAATTTCTTCCTTATTTATTAATTATACCTCTTTAAAGGCAAAATGGCAACGAAAGTGTCATGCATTAAATGTGAAAAGGTCCGGGGCTCTACATCCTCCCCCCCTTACAAAAATTTTGTCCTCAAAATTTAGACGCTACTTGCATTACAAACCAAAAAGAAAATTACAAGTCATATACAAACTTATACAAAAACTCATTCAATTAATTCTGGGTACTTTGCTTTGACTTCGGCTTCACGCTCCCATGTAGCTTCTTCCCGAGCATGGTGTTGCCATTGCACAAGAACCAAAGGGATTGTCTTGTTGCGAAGCACCTGATCTCTTCGATCCAAAATCTGAATCGGCTTTTCAATCAAGGTGAGGTGCTCTCGAATCTCCAACGGTTCCAAGTCTATGACATGCGAAGGATCCGCAATGTACTTCCAAAGCATAGACACATGGAAGACGTTGTGAACTGCGGCCATGTGAGGTGGGAGAGCTACCCTGTAAGCTACCTCACCAACTCGTGTGATAATCTCAAAAGGCCCAACATACCGAGGACTGAGCTTGCCTCGCTTTCCAAATCTCATGATCCCTTTGCTAGGAGATACTTTCACAAAAACTTGATCCCCTACTTGAAATTCCAAGTCCCTACGGCGCGTGTCCGCATAACTTTTCTGGCGATCGTGAGCGGCTTTCAATCGATCCCGAATGATCTTAACTGTGCCTGCAGTTTGCTCAATCAACTCCGGACCAAGTACTTTCCTTTCTCCTACCTCATCCCAATAGAGAGGAGACCTACAACTTCGCCCATACAAGGCCTCAAATGGTGCCATTTGGATACTCGCCTGATAGCTGTTATTATAGGCGAATTCAACCAAAGGCAAGTGCTCTTCCCAACTGCCTCTGAAATCCAACAGACAAGCCCGAAGCATGTCTTCAATGAATTGGTTCACTCTCTCGGTTTGTCCATCCGTCTGTGGATGAAAAGCGGTGCTGAAATCAAGTCGGGAACCCATAGCCTCCTGGAAGCTTTTCCAGAATCGTGATGTGAATCTTGGATCCCTGTCTGACACAATACTAACGGGCACTCCGTGCAACCTCACCACTTCCTTGATGTACAAAGCGGCTAACTGACTAGAGTTGAAAGTAGTTCGGTAAGGTAAGAAGTGAGCGGACTTCGTCAAACGATCCACTACTACCCATATCGCATCTGAGCCCCTTGCCGTCTTTGGCAAGCCAACTATAAAATCCATGGATATGTTCTCCCATTTCCACTCGAGAATCGGAAGGGACTGTAATAGACCTGCGGGCCGCATGTGTTCTGCTTTTACCTACTGACACACCAAGCACCGTGCTACATATTCCGCAACCTCCCTCTTCATATTCCGCCACCAAAAGTGACTCTTGAGGTTCCGGTACATCTTTGTACCCCCTGGATGCACTGTGTACTTCGAACGGTGTGCTTCATCCAAAATCTCTCTTCGAAGATCTACATTGGCTGGGACGCACAGCCTTCCCTTGAATGTGATAGCACCCCGACTAGTGAGAGAGAAGTCCTCACTACCCTTAGCAACTTCCTTGTCCCGATAAGCCAACAATTCAGCATCCGTGGCTTGGTATTCTTGGATCAAATCTATTATGTATGGCCGAACCGTGACATTTGCCAAGATAGGACTACGAACAGAGTCATTCACACTAATGTCCAGATTTTCCAAGTCTTCAAGTAGCTTCCATTCCTGCACTAACATGCATGCTAATAACCCCAGAGGTCTTCTACTCAAAGCATTAGCCACTACATTTTCTTTACCCGGGTGGTATTGAATGGTACAATCATAGTCTTTCAAAAATTCCATCCAACGCCGTTGCCTTAGATTCAATTCCTTTTGGGAAAAGAGGTACTTGAGGCTCTTGTGGTCCGAATACACATAGAATTCCACCCCGTATAAGTAATGTCGCCAGATCTTGAGTGCAAACACGACTGCGGCAAGCTCTAAGTCGTGCGTGGGGTAATTCATCTCATGCTCCTTCAATTGCCTCGATGCATAGGCAATGACTTTCTTGTGCTGCATGAGTACACACCCAAGTCCAACGTGTGAGGCATCACTATACACCTCATACCCATAAGGTCCAGATGGCACAATAAGGACAGGGGCTATAGTAAGCCTCTTCTTCAGTTCCATGAAACTGATCTCGCACTTATCACTCCATACAAACTTGGCGTTCTTCTTTGTCAGGTAAGTGAGCGGTGCTGCAAGGCTAGAGAAACCCTCTACGAATCTCCTGTAGTAGCTTGCCAACCCAAGAAAGCTGCGTATCTCGGTAACACTCTTGGGCCTCGCCCAACTCATAATTGCTTCGATCTTCTTTGGATCTACCAAGATACCTTCTGCAGAAACAACGTGGCCTAGGAATGCCACCTCTTCCAACCAAAACTCACACTTGCTAAGTTTAGCGTATAGCTTGTGCTCTCTTAGCATTTCCAAAGCAAGGCATAGGTCGCGTGTGTGATCTTCCCGTGTCTGGGAATAGACCAAAATGTCATCAACAAATACAATCACGCACCTATCAAGATATGGCCGGAACACTCGGTTCATCAAATCCATAAAGGCTACCGGCGCGTTCGTGAGTCCAAAAGGCATCACCAAGAACTCGTAGTGTCCATACCGAGTCCTGAAAGCAGTTTTGGGAACATCTTCCACCTTAATATTCAACTGGTGATAACCCGATCGAAGATCTATCTTTGAGAAAAACCTCTCTCCCTTCAACTGATCGAACAAGTCATCAATCCTAGGCAAAGGATACCTGTTCTTTATAGTGACTTTGTTCAATTGCCTGTAATCGACGCACATCCGCATCGAGCCATCTTTCTTCTTAACAAACAACACCGGGGCACCCCACGGTGAGACACTTGGTCGAATGAAACCAAGACCTTGTAATTCTTCCAACTGGGTCTTTAACTCTTTGAGTTCAATAGGGGCCATTCTATACGGAGCCCTGAAAACAGGAGCTGTGCCTGGTGCAAGCTCAATCACAAACTCAATCTCCCTGTCTGGAGGCAATCCTGGCAACTCCTCTGGAAATACTCCAGGAATTCACACACAACCGGAATAGTCGATGAGTCCTTTGCCTTGGGGTTAGCTAAGCTCAACGCCGCAAAACGAGCAATATATCTACTTTTCAACCCGCGAAAGTGGAATGGTTTTCCTTCTACTGGCTTGAAGAGTACCATTTTCTCAAAGCAAGCTACATGCCCATGATGTGCTGCTAACCAATCCATTCCCAATATAACATCAAAGTCTTGGAATCCAAGGACGATGAGATCAACCGCCAACTCGTGGCTTCCAACTTGGACCACACTATTTCTATACACTTTATCTGCCAATACTGTTTTGCCGAGAGGAGTCGAAATGGCTAACTCCGGTTCTAGTTGACTTGGCTCTACAGAAAAGCCTTCTGAAAAACTCGGCGAGACAAATGAATGAGTAGACCCGGTATCAATCAACACTCGAGCCAAATACTCCTTGACTAGTAGGGTTCCTGAAATTTTAACTAGCGGAGTTAATCCATGCATCAACATTGTACACATGTAGGTATATATACATATATAACATGCCAAGTACGTACACAATCAATTAATACATAACAGTTTAATTTACGGATAATTAAATAAGATACAACTGCGTACCTTGCACTACATCATCAGATGCAAGTGCATCACCCTCTGTTAAGGCAAAAACTCGCCCCTGGTTCGCCTGGCGAGACTGAGGTGTAGACCGGGTAGTCTGAGATGATGCCTGATATGATCCTGCTGGGCATGCTGGTGACCTAATCCCCTGAGACTGGCCTGGTAAATACCGACTGGGGCAATCCCTGATCATATGGCCCTGGCGACCACAATGAAAACATCCACCCGATGCTCTTTAGCAATCTCCTGCCGGGTGCCTTCAGTCGCATGTGAAATTTATCCAGATCAATGATCTCTAAGACCTAGAGGGGGGGTGAATAGGTCTATCTAATAATTTCTAACCAATTTTAATTTTTCAATTAATATGTTTAAAAATCAATGATTAACTCAATCAGACAATCCACACAAATCAAACACAGAAGATTTTTACGTGGAAAACCCTAACGGGAAAAAACCACGGGACCTTGTCCAGCAATAAACTTCACTATGAAAAGATATCAAGTACAAGATAAGACCTTACCAAAACAGAAACTATGTTCCTAGGTATAGACTCTTACTCTTGATTTCCACGAACCAGCAGGTTCGATCTCCGCCTTAGCAGCTTCGGTTCCACACCGACCAAATCTTTTCAAGCAACTTCAAATCCACGATCACACACGATCGATCTCCTTCCACGAAGGCTCCGGATCAAACACCGGACACACACACAAGGTGTAGGGTTGTGAATCAATTTAGTAAATTTCAAACCCTAGAGGGATCTCATACAGATCTGAGATCACACAATGCAAGATCAAAGATTTTAATCTATACTTGCATTCTCTAGGATCTAAGAAAGAGGAGGGATCACAAAGATCTAATTAAAAACAATTAGAAAAACCCTAGAAGAGTTTCTCAGACCTCTACTCTTTCAAAAATTATCAAAGACACGAATTAGGTCTCTCAAAAGTTGTTTATATAGGGTTAAAAAAAGAATCCAGAAAAAGAAAAATTCTTTTTACGGGGACCGATCGATCGGTGCTCACAACCGATCGCTCGGTTCACAACCGATCGATCGGTTCTAATGACCGATCGCTCGGTCTTAAAACATCTCTCTGGAAATTTTCCCCATACAAATATTTAGTCCAGTCGATAGCCACCGATCGCTCGGTAGGCCACCGATCGATCGGTCGCAATACCGAGCGATCGGTTGAGACAGAATTTTTGCCAAAATTAATTCATTTTATTTTTATTTGATTCAACTAAGATCAAATAACTTTGGTAGGCTTAAATCTATCCTCCTAGGTATTTTTAGAGTTATCTAAGTCAAATCAAACCTAGGTAGGGGTCTCTAAGTCCATTACCTGTCTAGATCCGGAGTAGAACCTTTTTCTTCTCTTTCTTCTATCTTCTTTAAGCTTTAGCTCTTCTCTTCTTTTCTGACAAGTTGAACATGACTCGAGGACTCGACTCAACTGACCTATCTAATGATCACGGAATTTGCCAACACCTATTTAGGGATTTACAATCTCCCCCTTTGGCAATTCCGGGACAAAACAAAACTAATTCATATACTAGGTTCAAATTTTCCCAATTGATTCAAAAATGGAAAATTGACCTTTACATGACTCAAAAATAATTACATGACTGTTGACATGTTAACTTGTCATGATTTACCAAACTTAGAACCTGTTTGCCTGCACATGCTAAATCAAAAACCTGTGAAGCATGGGAAATAACATATAGGATGAAAATATGTATAACCATTCAAAACCATTCACAATCCATAACAGGTTAGTATTCCAAAAGAACCATTCATCATCCATAACACAATCTATAACCATTCATCATCCATAACACAATCTATAACCATTCAAAACCATTCACAATCCATAACAGGTTAGTATTCCAAAAGAACCATTCATCATCCATAACACAATCTATAACCATTCATCATCCATAACTCATCCATAACATATTCTCCCCCTTTTTGGCTCGAAATGCCAAAGGTGGATTAGAAAAGAAAATCATAAACCATTGAAAGGAGATGAGATAGAAAGTAAGGAGCATAAACCATTCAAATATATATATCCATAACAAGTCAATAATAACCAAGAAGGTTTGTACTAAGTACAACCAATTCAAAGTACATCAAAATGGTAAACAAAGTCTGTCACTCGACTAAAAAACAACTTCTATCACGAACCATCACTCTTGCTCATCATCAGAAGTGAGCTGTGACTCATAGTAAGTTCAAAAATCTCGAACATCTCTCTGTACTCCAAGCACTGCTGCATCGAGAGATCCAAGTCGACCACGAACCTCTGTAGTAAACTCCTCGTATGAAGAAATATGAGTCCTGAGATCCATCTGCATCTCTCTCATCATCCTCCCAAGATCGTCCATAGTGGTAGGAGGAGGACGAGATGACCCAGCACCAACTTCTGCTCCCTCCTCTGTATCTCGAACTGAGGCATGTGAAAAACTCTGAGCTAGGGTCTTTTTGGTGATTGGACCCTTAGGAACTCGAGTTGGAACACCAGGAGGAGCGATAACTCCTTGAGAACCAAGAAGTTTAGTGATGAGTGAACCAAATGGTAGGGCTCCAACTGCTGTATTAGTTTGATGGGCTTGGATCATCAAGTCAATGATGTGAGCGGCAAGATCAATATCACGCCCACGTAGAAGACTAAACAAAAATCTAGCTCTATCTTCCCTAAGGTCCGCAGTATGAACCTTTGGATGGATATTTGCACTCATAACAAGGTTTACTAGTCTAGCATCCTTAGTGAGTTTCGCCACTTCAATAAGAGACCCAACCCAAAACGAAGGAGTACCACTTAGAAAGGTAACTACATGTTCCATGGAGTCTTTATCCTCATCAGTTTTATAATTATAAGGATAATATGCATTTGGAACTCTAGGACATCCAAGGAATTTAGAAACCAAATCAGCATTTATGATAACAGATTGTTCTAATGCTCGAGATTTGAATGACCATTTTTTCTGGTTGATTTCAGAAAAATTAGAGTAAAATTCTCTAACTAACTGGACAGAAGCAGGACCGGATAAGGTAAGTATACCTTCCCATTGACGATCGGAAATCAGAGTAGGAAGATAATAATCACCAAAATCAGAAATATGTATGTCCCTTTCAACCATAACACCTTTCTTACTAAAATACTCACTATAGAGTTGAGCAGCAGTAGGACTGATAAACTGGGATAACTTACTAGACTGGGAAGATGAAGCTTTACCTTTATTTTTCCGAGTTTTATCAGCCAGAGATTTTTGACGATTCTCAATTGTAGAATCAATCATTCTACGAATTGGCCTGTCCCCTATGGAAATACCATGCCCTATTGGAGTGAAAGTAAAGGGCTCTAGGTTTTCCTCATCTTGAGGAGGATCCTCTTGGTTGTTGAGGACCAACCTCCGACGTTTGGGGATGCCAGACATGAGATATGCAAGAAGGATTAACGACAAAACGAACGCCATTGAAGAAAATGCAAGAAATGATGCCCTAGATGAGAAAATCAATCTAAAGCAAAGAAAATGCACAACTCTTACCTTTTAGATCCTTGGGAAACCTTTAGAGTAGAATGGAATGTTCGTAGGAAAGATTTGGAGGAGAGGAAACCGAGAGATCGCTCTGGAGATCGGAGAACAAGTGAAAAAAAAAAATAGAAATGAGGGTTTTATAACCCTGTTCACGAAAGACCGATCGATCGGTCTTTAGCACCGAGCGATCGGTGCTCTGAAAATTTTTCAAAAATTTTCACAGTTAAAACCTTTTCTCCCCCTCAACCAATGGAACATTTAAAATACATTTTCACCTCAAAATGACCAACTAATAAAAATTTGCAATATGTGATTTCATCAAAATCATAGATAATAATCACCCAAGAATTGATATATCAAGTATAGGCATAAACAAGGATTATGAAAACATTAATTGATTTTCACCGGTGATTAAATATGGTATTTGCATCATATTCACAATCAGAGTCAAGATACAATTAGAAGTAATGTGAATATGAAATCAAAATTCATTACTTGACTCGTTGAATTGGTTTCCTTCCTTAATCTAGATTTTGACATTATATTTCAAATGGGACTCTAAAATTTTCAAAAACTAGTGTTAAAACCAATAATCATCCATATTTATCTGATGAGCAATTTTTACCCCATATTTGACTAATAAATTATTTCATTTCTTTTTCAGTCAAATTGTACTCATTATGTAAATTCTTTTTGGAGTACACATATATAGACACTAGCACACTGGTGACTTTCACTCAAGTGAGAAGGTAGCTCTTTCTAATGACAGTAGGGGCTTTCACACTAGCAATCCATATAGATACCTACTGTTTGTCTAGGTAGCCATTACTTACTGTTTGCATTCACTAGTAGCTATCACACAAACTCACAGGTAGTCCTCTCCATGTCAATAATTTTTATATCTAGGGGGCTCACCTTATGGAATTTTTATGACATTGGTTATACTAGATTTGATTAATCTAGGGAACCATATGGTATAATATCAGAACCTTTATTTAGGAACTAAAACCATCTAAATAATCAGTCAGAGTGCTTGTGCAAATTAGAACATCATTGTATGCTCAACTCTAACTGAGGTTAATTAGCATGACCAAATTCAATCACAAGATCGAACCAACAATTGAACTTTCCTATTTTATTCAATCCTATGATATATTTATCCTTGGATTATATAGTTAAATATGATTTCAAGGAAATAACATTAAGCTAAAAGATAGGATAAATAAGGTCATACAACCACATTATTTTTTGCAATATTTTTCAATTTTTTTTGAATGTTTTTGGATTTTTATTACTTAAAGAAAATAACAAAAAAAATAGCTCTATGACTTAAATAGAACATGAAAAACACATAGGCTATAAAACAAGTACTCCATTACTCAACTCCACACAAACCGATGGATTTCCTAAGGAGTTCAAACCTAAGGGAATCTAAAGGTTTTGTGAGAATGTCCGCATATTGATTCTCTGTTTGGACATACTCAATAGACACAACTTTTTGCTCAACAAGATCACGGATGAAGTGATGCCTAATGTCTATATGCTTTGTGCGAGAGTGTTGCACAGGATTTTTGGAGATATTGATTGCACTTGTGTTATCACAATACACAATCATAGTGCTTTGATCAATTCCATAATCCTTCAACATCTGTTTCATCCACAGAAGTTGGGTGCAACAACTACCAGCTGCTATATACTCAGCCTCGGCTGTAGACAAGGAAATGGAATTCTGCTTTTTGCTAAGCCAAGCAACCAAGCAGTTTCCAATATAGAAACACCCGCCGGAGGTGCTTTTCCTATCATCAGTATTTCCAGCCCAATCAGCATCAGAATACCCCACAACAATGACATTTGTATCGAAAGAATACCAGAGGCCTAAGGACAAAGTTCCACTCACATAGCGAATGATACGCTTGACAGCAACTAATTGAGACTCTTTGGGATTTGCTTGATAACGGGCACATGCACCAACACTAAAGGCTTTGTCGGGTCTAGTAGCAGTTAGGTAGAGCAAACTACCAATCATGCTTCTATAATTAGTCTGATCGACATCCTTCCCTGAAGTATCTTTACTAAGTTTTATAGTAGTACTCATAGGAGTCCTAGCATGCTTAGCAAAACTCATTCCAAATTTCTTCACTAAATTTTTTGCATATTTGATTTGAGATACTGAGATCCCAGAATCCAATTGCTTGATCTGAAGACCAAGGAAGAAACTTAGCTCACCAACCATGCTCATTTCAAATTCATTTTTCATTTGTTCAGCAAATGAATGAGCATGTAAGTCTAATGTGGAACCAAATACTATGTCATCAACATATATCTGGGCGATGACAATATCACCTTTCACTTTCTTTATGAAAAGGGTTCTGTCTACTCCCCCTCTCGAAAATCCGTTTTCCAAGAGATAAGTAGTCAGCCTCTCATACCAAGCTCTTGGAGCTTGTTTTAAACCATAGAGGGCCCTTTTTAGTCGATAAACTTGATCAAGGTGATGTGGATCTTCAAACCCTTTTGGTTGTTCCACATAGACTTCTTCATGTAGAATGCCATTCAGAAAGGCACTCTTAACATCCATTTGAAAAAGTTTGAATTTCATATTACAAGCCACAGCTAGAAGAATTCTTATTGATTCTAGTCTGGCTACAGGAGCAAAAGTTTCATCGAAGTCAATACCTTCAATTTGGGTATATCCTTGTGCAACTAACCTAGCCTTATTTCTTATGATAGTACCTTTTTCATCAGATTTGTTCTTGAAAATCCATTTGGTACCTATCACATTTGTATTATTAGGCCTAGGTACTAAATACCAAACATCATTCCTAGTAAACTGAAGTAACTCTTCTTGCATTGCATTTATCCAATTATCATCTGCAAGAGCTTCAGCTACATTCTTGGGTTCAAAAGATGAAGTATAGCAAATGTAGCTAACTTCATTTTCAATTTGTTTCCTCGTTCTCACTCCACTTTCAACATCACCAATAATATCAGTGGAGGTGTGAGGACTCATGACCCTAGGATGTGTAGGTTTTAATGGAGATGTTTGCTTATCAATAGGTGAAGTTGAAATAATTTCAACATCTTCATTTTCAGCACTTTCATCATCCTCACATTGCACATTTTCAACACCAGAGTCATCCACAATTACATTTATGGACTCCATAATTGTAGAGGTTCTCAAGTTATACACTCGATAAGCTCTACTGTTGGTGGAATACCCAAGAAATATCCCTTCATCACTCCGGGATTCAAATTTTCCCAGTTGCTCTCTATCCTTAAGGATATAGCATTTACTTCCGAATTCTCGAAAGTACTTTACACTAGGTTTCTTGTTATTCCACAACTCATATGGGGTTTTCCTTGTTCCAGGTCTTACAAAAACTCTATTAACTATATAGCAAGCAGTGTGAACTGCCTCAGCCCAGAAATGAGAAGCTAGATTGTTGCTATGAAGCATAACTCTAGCCATCTCTTGGAGAACCCTGTTCTTCCTCTCTACTACACCATTCTGCTGAGGTGTAATAGGTGCAGAAAATTCATGTTTGATACCAGACTCATCACAAAAGTCATTGTACTTAGAGTTTTCAAACTCCTTTCCATGATCACTTCGAATTCGAGTGATTGGGCATCTTTTCTCATTTTGAATTTTCAAGCAAATACTTTTGAAATTGTCAAAAGCATCGGATTTCTCTCTTATAAATGCCACCCAAGACATTCTAGAGAAATCATCAACCATGACTAGGATGTATCGCTTTCCACCTAGACTTTCAGTTCTTGTAGGACCCATAAGGTCCATATGAATTAATTCCAGTGGATATGAAGTAGCAATACTTGAAGTCTTCTTATGTGGGGTCCTAATTTGTTTACCAATTTGACATGGCCCACACACAGCAGTAGAAGGCTTTCCTAGTTTGGGAACACCTCTCACAAGCTCTTGCTTAGAGATTTTACATAGGTCTTTGAAGTTCATGTGACCTAGTCTTCGGTGCCACAAATCAACCTCCTCAATTCTAGTCTTATAACAGACATTTGAGGGAATAGTACTGGGAGTTAAGCCGTAGCAATTGTCAGTGGTTCTCAATCCTTCTAGAACACACTTACCTTTACCATTAATGACTAAGCATTTATTTTGGGTAAAGTGCACAGCATGATTATCATCACATAGTTGACTTATGCTAATTAAATTAGCTTTCAGTCCTTCAACAAACAAGGCATCTTTCAATTTAGGTATGCCTGGTGAATTGATGATACCCTTTCCTTTGACTAATGACTTGCTTCCATCACCAAAAGTAACAGTCCCATCAGGACAGTCCTCAAATTGAATAAATAAGGACTTGTTACCTGTCATATGCCGAGAACACCCACTATCGAAGTACCACATTTCTGTGTTTTGGGCTTTCAAGGCAGTATGAATGACAAAGCACTTAAGGTCTTCCTTTCTCACATACACAGTCTTTAAACTTTGTTTAGATCTTTGATCATTAATCTGTGTAGTAGAGACCTTTTTCCTTTTTGTCCTCCTTGACCTTTTTCTGTTTTGTTCAGTTCTAGTTTTGTGATAAGTCAAATTATTTCCTCTTGAATAATCATTTGGAATAATTGACCAGTCCTTGTCCTAGAGATTTGAGCAATTCTGTTAACATCATCGCTCAACATTCTAGACTTTTCAGCTAGAACCTGAATCTGCCTTTGAAGAGTCCCTTGACTCAGATTTTGGTTCCATGAACCATTTTGGGGAGCTCTCCTAAATGCATTACAATTAGGTCGAATGTGACCTCTCACACCACAAAAGTGACATGTGGGTATGAATCTTGGTAGAGGAGGAAGATTTCTTCTAACTGGAATTTGATTCCTTAAAGCATTCACTCTAGGAGCTGTATTTCTCGGCTTTACAATATTTGTATAAGCCTTAGTACTTGATGTAGAAGGTAAATTTTCTTTGGATTCAGAATGTATTGGCTCAAACACTGCACTAGCCATTGTTCCAACAGCTAAAGGACCAGTTGGTGTGTCAACATGTCCAATCCCAGATCTACTAGAATTTGATCCATACTTTCTGACTAATTCATCTAGGCAGCTGGTGTTACCAAACATTCTCACTTCTTTTTCAAGAGTATAGACCTTCTGAATCAAGTCAGTCTTGTCTTTAAGGGTAATTTGGTGTTCTTTTTCAAGAAATTTCACCTTATCAACAAGAGAGACTTTAAAAGTTTCCAGCTCCATTTGCAGAGTTTTTAACTCTTCAATTTCTTTCATGGAAGTGTCTCTTTCATTTTCTAATTTTCTGACCACATTAGTCAATGAGACATTCTCTTCCAAAAGACATTGAACTTTTATAACAAATGCTTCTTTTTCATTTTCCAACTGACTAACTAGTGCACTCTTCTCTTCTGCTACTAGTTTACAGATATCTCTTTCATTTTGAATGAATTTGAGTTTTTTGCTCAAAGAGATTTTTGTTTTAGTCAGTTTTAAACTTTCAGCATACAACTTATCATAAGTTGTTTTCAAATCTTCATCACTTTCAGAGTCAGTTTGACTCTTCTGTAAGTCATCACTTGACTCAGTATGAATACTTTCATCACTTCTATCCTTTTCATCAACCGCAGAGGTAGTCTCAAGAATCCCAGATAGGGAAACAGTGAAAGCCGTATGATTTCCAGTATCTTCATTTGAAGAGGAACTGTCCGATTCTTCATTCTCGGAATCACTGTCATCCTCATCCAAAGTTTCCTTGATGGTTTTCAAGGCTAAAGATTTATTCTTCTTGGATGGACGTAGATTGAGTTCATAGGTTTGGAGTGATCCAACCAATTCCTCAATCTTCAGAGAGTCAACATTTTTACTCTCTTCGATTGCAGTGACTTTGGGTTGAAATCTCTCTGGGAGAGATCTAAGGACTTTTCTAACTATTTTGGACTCAGATATTTTCTCACCTAAATTGAAACTAGCGTTGACAATGTCACTAAGTTTTGCATAGAATTCATCAAAAGTGTCATTGTCGTCCATGTTTAAATGTTCAAATTTGGTGGTTAACATTTGGAGTTTTGAGATTTTAACAGTGGTAGTACCCTCATGGGTAATTTCAAGAATGTCCCAAGCCTCCTTTGCTGTTTCACATGAAGAAATTCGTCTGAATTCCTCAGCAGTGACTGCAGTAAAGATAGCATTGAGACCTTTAGTGTTCCATCCACTTGAATCAAGCTCTTCTCTGGTCCATTCATCAGAATATTTGACGACAGTCAAATCACCTACAGTTTTTACGGGCGTAGTCCACCCATTCTGTATAGACATCCAAATTCTCTCGTCAATTGATTTGAGAAAGGCTCTCATTCTGGCTTTCCAGTATGCATAATTATTTCCATCAAAAAGTGGGGGACGAGAGACGGATCCTCCTTCTCTTAGAGTACTCATGATCACGGATAATACAGGATCACACTTAAGGGATTAGCCTTATCAGTGAACTAGCTCTGATACCAATTGAAATTTATCCAGATCAATGATCTCTAAGACCTAGAGGGGGGGTGAATAGGTCTATCTAATAATTTCTAACCAATTTTAATTTTTCAATTAATATGTTTAAAAATCAATGATTAACTCAATCAGACAATCCACACAAATCAAACACAGAAGATTTTTACGTGGAAAACCCTAACGGGAAAAACCACGGGACCTTGTCCAGCAATAAACTTCACTATGAAAAGATATCAAGTACAAGATAAGACCTTACCAAAACAGAAACTATGTTCCTAGGTATAGACTCTTACTCTTGATTTCCACGAACCAGCAGGTTCGATCTCCGCCTTAGCAGCTTCGGTTCCACACCGACCAAATCTTTTCAAGCAACTTCAAATCCACGATCACACACGATCGATCTCCTTCCACGAAGGCTCCGGATCAAACACCGGACACACACACAAGGTGTAGGGTTGTGAATCAATTTAGTAAATTTCAAACCCTAGAGGGATCTCATACAGATCTGAGATCACACAATGCAAGATCAAAGATTTTAATCTATACTTGCATTCTCTAGGATCTAAGAAAGAGGAGGGATCACAAAGATCTAATTAAAAACAATTAGAAAAACCCTAGAAGAGTTTCTCAGACCTCTACTCTTTCAAAATTATCAAAGACACGAATTAGGTCTCTCAAAAGTTGTTTATATAGGGTTAAAAAAAGAATCCAGAAAAAGAAAAATTCTTTTTACGGGGACCGATCGATCGGTGCTCACAACCGATCGCTCGGTTCACAACCGATCGATCGGTTCTAATGACCGATCGCTCGGTCTTAAAACATCTCTCTGGAAATTTTCCCCATACAAATATTTAGTCCAGTCGATAGCCACCGATCGCTCGGTAGGCCACCGATCGATCGGTCGCAATACCGAGCGATCGGTCATTAGAACCGATCGATCGTTGTGAACCGATCGATCGGTTGTGAGCACGATCGTCGGTCCCCGTAAAAAGAATTTTTCTTTTTCTGATCTTTTTTATTAACCCTATATAAATCAACTTTTGAGAGACCTATTCGGTGTCTTTGATAATTTTCTTGAAAGAGTATAGGTCTGAGAAACTCTTCCTGGGTGTTTTTCTAATTGTTTTTTTAATTAGATCTTTGTGATTCCCTCCTCTTCTTAGATCCTAGAGAATGCAAGTATAGATTAAATCTTTTGATCTGCTTGTGTGATCTCAGATCTGTATGAGATCCCTCTAGGGTTTGAAATTTACTAAATTGATTCACAACACGACACCTTGTGTGTGTGTCCGGTGTTTGATCCTTGAGTCCTCGTGGAATGAGTCGATCGTGTGTGACGTGATTTGAAGTTGCTTGAAAAGATTTGGTCGTGGGACTGAGCTGCTAAGGCGGAGATCGAACCTCTGGTTTCGTGGAATCAAGAGTAAGAGTCTATACCTAGGAACATAGTTTCTGTTTTGGTAAGGTCTTTCTTGGTACTTATATCTTTTCAATATTGAAGTTTATTTGCGGACAAGGTCCCTTGGTTTTTTTTCCCGTTAGGGTTTTCCACGTAAAATCGTCTGTGTTTGATTTGTGTGGATTGTCTGATTGAGTTAATCATTGATTTTTTAACCTATTAATTGCAATTAAAATTGGTAGAAATTAATTAGATCAGACCTATTCACCCCCCCTCTAGGTCTTAGAGACATTGCTCTGGATAAATTTCAATTGGTACAGAGCTATTCACTGATAAGGCTAATCCCTTAACGTGTGATCTGTATTATCCGTGATCATGGTACTCTAAGAAAGGATGCTCCGTCCTCTCTCCCC